>JAOWBP010050714.1:0-18204 GCA_028571105.1 Tragopan temminckii | reverse complement strand
CCTCCCAAACCAACCAACCAACCAACCCCCTCCCAAACCCCTCATCTTGGTCCAAGCCGTCTTCACAAGTGAAGACTGACTGAGAGCCACTGAACAGGAGTTTGCAATGTTGTGTTTATTAATAAGGTGCATGCTTATAGATAAGGGTAACTAAGCATATGTAATAATAACAAAAATGTTAAAAATAAATAATCATTATTAATAATAAATAAGAAAAAATAAAGTGGCCTGATGCTGGTTACAGCAATCTAGCACTTGCAGCTACCTGCTGTGGCCAGAGGACACGCAATCGTTGCTGAGCTCAGGGAAATAAAAGGCAGCCAAGGCAGCCTGGTGGTTCTGGTTCGTTTATTGAGTACATGACAGACAGACAGACAGTGTAAAATCACATGTAGTATTTGTACTCTTAAAAAATTACAATAAATTACTGAATAATTAGTAAAAGCAGTTTAACTAATGGCCGCTCTCCAGCTACAGGGCAGAGGCAGAAAAAAACAAGAAATATGTACCAGCTGTGAATACATACAGATAATGTTGCAAAGGAATTCACACGGAGAAGCACACTGAGTAGTGTTAATGCGAACATCCAACTGCAGGGGTCCTTCCCCTCCTTTATATGCCAAATGCCAGCCTGATCCTGCAGCACTCCTTGCCTTCAGCACAGATCTGTCCCCGCTGAGCACCAGCATCTCCCCCTCTGGCCCTGTGAGGCAGATGCCTGTGCACTGAGATGAGTTTATCTGTTCAAACGGCATTAATTCGTCTTCCTGGGAGCGGATGCTCTACCAGCAGAAGGCCGCCTCTTAGTCTCTCCTCACTGAGCAGTCACTCACTGTTCCAGTTATTTCATCTCTTTAACTGAAATGAGATCTACTCTGCTCAGGTTTCTCATAACGGACTGATGGCAGAGCATCACAGTGCTTTGAATTCTCCCTCGTTAGGTGTAAATATCTTCTGATGTACAGTACTTTCTAAGAGCACGTCCATGGCTAGACACTTCATACAAGAGATGTTCAGAAAGGACACACTGAGCAGCTGCAGGTGGCACAGCACTCCTACAAATCCAACCCGAGCGTACACAAGGGCTGACTGAGCAGAGCATTCTTAGGGGTCTTATTAAAATTGGACCCATCACTGGTTAGCAAAAATAGAGAATTAGCGAGGAAATAAATGTATTCTGTACCAAGAGAGAAAGTCCAGCAGAGCAGTGTGCCGCTATTCTGTAATGCTGAGGCTGATTCACTGTTCAGGAGCATGCTCCCTTCTTAAAACCATCATAAGCCCATTGATTGGTCTAATATTACTGCTGCACTGAAGTCAAGGAGCTTGTGGTTTCTGAGAGAAACTAGAAACAGTAGCTTTCAAAGAACTGCAAGAGCTAGAAAACCAGGTTTGTTTGAAAAATGTCTCCTGAATGATGGAGAAGTGTTCATGTTATGAAAAACAGCAAATCTCATCTGAAAGAAACCTGCAGATCTGAGAAATGTGTTTAGATCTTAGGGCGCTGGGAGCAGTGGTGCACATCTGCATTGTAGCTGCTGAGTCACAGAACAGCACTGAAGAACTTACGAGACTATTTATAGGTCAAGGTCCTATAGCACTTGAGAACACCAGGTGAGTTCTCAGATCGGCAGCCAGAGATGAACACGGTTTCAAGCCAGGCTGCATCTGCTGTGCAAATTACACAGGAATCTACAGCAAACAAGGGCAGGCAAGGAGCAGTTACTGTCTGAAATAAAACTTCATTAAAATAAAAGATAGCAGAAGTCAGACATGCATAATTTATGGTGGTAATTCTGTATGTCAGGGGCTATTGGGTTCTAATGGCTCTTGAGAATGTAAATCTAATTCTGTTAACCTCAGGAGCAAAAAAACAAAGCACCTACACAGAACAGTCACTGTCTGATGCCCCTCACCAAATGGAATCTACTGTAATTGTGTAGTTAATGGTCTCTGAATAAATAAAAAAACAACCCTGAACACAAAATACCAAACCATCCTGCCATCTGCCACATTATCTCCCTGTTTTATTTCCCAAAGGCAATAACTGCTTTGAGTTCACCCTGACACAGAAGAAAGCTCATAGTCGCTGGATGAACTGAACTGCCTCTCTACCTTCTTCTGATCTTTGATCTTTTGGAGAATGTTGACTTTTTTCTCAAAATAGTTTACAAGAGCTGTCTCAGTCAGCATGGAAGCCAAGATCTGCTCAAAGGAAATAGACCAGTCAGTATCAATGGTACTGCCGTACCTGGCAGCTGAACTACCACCTTCACAGCCAACTAGGACCGTGTCATCTGCAATGTCTTCACACTGCAAGGAGCCTGTGCTGACCATGGAGTAAGAAGACATGGACATATCGTCTTTGGTTTCATCATCTGATAGCAGCTGTAAAGGAGAGCCTTGTCCTTCCCCTGAACCATCTCCTAGAGTTTGGTTCTCCTGCTCAGTTTTTTCAGGCTGAACATCTCTGCAGGTTTTGTCTTCATGGTCAGCTCGGGGCTGCTGCTCCACTGTTGAGTTCTGACTCTGTTCAGATGTAGGTGACTCCTCTTCACTCACGGGATCTTGGCTACTGTTTGTTTTGCAGTCCTCAGATTTCCTTATGGGTCTGTTGGAGAACTTTTTTCCAACCTCCCCAATTCGCAGAAGGAGGCTGGCGACAGTGGCAATAGCATGGTACAGCTCTTGCTCTACTGGGTCCTCACTGAACATGTTGTAAAGGGTCTTGCATAACTCTATGAATTGTTCCTTTCAAAGACAAAGACCAAAATCATATTTAAGGCTGCAAAAATTGACAGCAGTAGATGAAACAACAGATTCCATTTTGACTGACTCCTACTTTATATGCCTCCCCATGAAGTGGCAATTTACTGATTCAGAACAATCCCAAATTAGGCAAACTCCACTCTCTGCTATAGAAGCTAAATTGAGACACAGCTAGGACCTTAATAGTGGCAGTACTTCTGCTAACAGGTGGATAGCATGCTAACATTCACTCCTGAGAAAACCTGAGGTTTTACTTCTGCCCTGCTACTCTTCTGTAGCCAGCTTCTACATATTTCCACAGTGGTATAAAAAGCATCCATAAAGGAAATTAAGAGAAAGAAAAGATCACACTAGTCATAAGACTCTCTTTCCTGTAGCCACATTCTTTGCTCTCCACCAAGCAGCCTCAAGTTGAGGCAATGCAAAAAACAGAACAGCCAAGCAAGCTTATATGACTGATGGCTCACTCCAAACATATTGCTCTGAATGGAAAACAAAGATTGCAGGTCTTACAGGAAAAGATGATCTGGGAGGCATAGAATCAAACACATTTGACTAGAGGAAACAGCAGTTTGACAGCCAGCTGCAAGCCCACTAAAGAATTCAACGCAAGCATGTAGAATTAGGAGCTTCTACAGGTCACTACACCAGAACAGCAGGGCAACCCACTGCATGACCTGAGCACGCTAGCAAAATGACTGTCACAGTTCTTCAACAAGCTGTTAGTCATCTAACTGGAAACCTTCAGATTCACTTCTTACCTGACTCATTTTGGGGAGATCTTTAATAGTTTCCTTCTTGGACTCTTTTTCCTTGGCCCACATTCTTAGGTAGTATCTATAGTCCTGTGGGCTGGTACCTTTCTCCTCTGCAAAACATGACCAAATCTGGTGGTTAAAGTTTCAGACGTGAGCACCATGGCAGCAAAGATCACATTAGAAGCAGGTTTTACTGTCAGTTCAGGAAAGCAACTAGCATTTGGATGGCTGGAGGATGCATTGTTTGCTGCTGGTATATCTGATGAAGTTCAGTAGAGCAAAAATTTTAACACTACTGAATTAGCTTGACTTCTAATAAATGAAATCTATTACTCAATAACTTACCAATTTGATTTTCAAGTGTTATGACCTTGGTACATTAGAGAGTCAGAGCAGTACAGCATGAGAGAGAGCTATTTTGCAGCTCACATCCCACTTTACCAGTGTGCATGAGGGACTCTTTGAAAGGTCTCCTTGACACAACACAGGATAATGAGATTGCTAATGTTAAAGAGACAAGACTGGAATGTGGTCTGTTTATAATGAAATTACCTTTTTCTTGACCACTGTCATTTCTCCTTCCTTTCTCTTCTTGCGTTTCTAAAAACAATGAAATTGTAAAAATAGTCATTAATATCTGACTTTCAGGAACACAGCATATGAAGAACATAAGACAACTCGTATCCAAATAACAATTATGGACAAATATGTTTAATATATCTCACACTTCCACTTCATGGTTGGAGGAGTGAACAGAACAGGACAGAAGCAAGAGGTGGTGGGATAAACAGGAAAAAGAGAAGCCACACCAAAAAAGTGGTGAAGAGGTGAGGTAGAGGGTGGAACTCTAAAAGAAATGATGAAGCAAACATGAAATACAGCTACGTAATGCCATGGCTTAAAGACAAAGAAGTTCACAGCAAGTTCAAAGCAAGATAATGAATGGAAAAAAACAACAATACTGAGCATATAGGATAAGTGACTATTATCTGTACTGGCAATAACTCATTGACTGTACAGACATTTTGAGAATGATGTGCAGAGTCTAACTTTATGGATTGCACTTCTGCTTCCCTATATTGCTGCTAGACTAAATAGGAAGTCTTGTCCTAGCTCAGTGTTCAGATGGCCACCTAGCACCAGACAGTGCAATTACTCCTTTTTTTTTTTTTTTTTTTTAGCATTACTGTATTTTTGTAAACATTAAGCAAGAAATGCACTTTGATTTCCTATCTGATAGTTCCTATTTTGACTAAGGTTGAAACACAATAATAAAAACATACTTGAACTGCCACAAGAGAGGAGGAGCATCAACTTGAGTATTTAAAATAGCATGTTGGTGTTGGTAGATAATATCAGCTTTATAACCGTGCTCAGTATGTCCACATAAACCAAGGACTGACCTTGAGACTCACAGTGCAGGCAGAAATCCAGCTCTGAGACAAAAGGAGATACTGGAGCAGCAGTAAGAGGGGTTGAGGAAAAAATATCCCAGATAAAACAGAAGAAAAGGCCACACAGAGACAGACGGGGAAGGAAACAAAAACAAGAAGAGAGACAATGAGACTTGCATGAAAAACCCAAGTTGAGGGGAAAGACAGGAACTGGCAAAAGCACACTGCTCCTCTTCAGCAGCATATGATTGTGCTTCAGAGCATGCCGTGTCCTGCATGACATGGGTGCTGAGCAGTTTAAGCTCAAAACTTCTTTCCCATCATGCAATAACAATAGCCAATTTGAACACATTATAACCTTAACATATTGCCACTGTGAGACCGTGCCTTGCAAAAATCACCAATCACAGCACATAGATTTGTGCTGGGATTCCTGTCTAAACTGAGAGGTAAGGACAGCAAGTGTTGCATTACCTTCCGTTGTAACATCCTCTGTGAAATAACTTGTGGCCTCCAAAGCAGACTCTGTCTCCTCTGGATTCAGAGCTGTGCTTACAGAGAAAGAAATGTTAAGATCTCTAAGGTAACTGAACAACAGTATTATCCATTTTGTTAGCAAAACTTATGAGACATCTCTTTTCAGTTGCGTGTCAGAACACACCACGCTCACCAGTAGCAGCTTATGGAAGCAATCACTCACCAGGAGGCAGATGCAGTTTGTAAAGTACTTTGAGCTTTTCAGTGAGGTCCCCATGGTACATCCCACCTGCAAGTGAAAAAAACCCACAAAAACAGAGGGATAAGAAAAACAGCATTTAGGAGTAAGAATCACTCTCAACACACAAGCTCAAAACAAAGTAAGTTTCCATGCAGTGAGGAACTGCTAAACCGTACAGAGCCCTCTGCAGAAGCCACAGAGAAATCCACAGCAAAGTTTCATCTTGTAGGTTTACCACCTACTGTTTCCCAAAATGAGAGACAGTCTAGCAGCAAAAACGCATCTTTAGCTCTGCCTAAAGAACTAAATCCTGTAAGGCTGCCACCCTCCCTTCATAATAGTTCAATCATCAGCATCTCCTTTTAGTTTTCTGCTTGGAAGATGACAGAAACATTTTTTGTAATATATCATCTCCAGAAATACCACTTACTCATCCCTGTCACAAACTCCTTGAAGTTAATGAGAGAATCCCTGTTCTCATCCAGAAGCCGGAACAGGCGCCCTGCCAGCACAGGGGTATGTGCACCACAGGACCAGGGGGTCAAAGTGATGAAGAGCTCTTTGAACTGCTCCATGTCTATGCGATACTGCTCCAGGTAGGGCAGGCTCTGATCTCGGCGGGCAGCTGCAGCACGATTATTTCCCCAGTAGCAGCTCATCAGGTACTTTGCCTTTGGAGGGAAAGTATTGATAAGTCAGGTTATATTATACTACAACAAGCCATGAGAGCGGAGTCTTTCGTATAGCTCAAAAACAGCACCAAATGAGAAGGGACATTTCAGGACACACTGTTTATCTTGCCCATTATTATGAGCATTACTTCACTACAAACAACTACAAAATGGAGAAAGAGACACAGATTTCACTAAAAAACAAAGAACAAGTGAAAAATATAAAAAGACTGTTTTTTGTTGGAGTAAAATGAAACTCAGGCTTTATGCAAAGAGAGCATGCAGATTTTAGAACTCTGGCCTCCCTGAGTCTATAGCATCATGCAATTGAGCTTGCATGCAAGTGAGCATACTGTGATTGAGCTTGAGTGACTTTGGGAATTGCACCTGGGTGTATTTAACAACACTTCCAAAGACAAATAAAGGCAAAGCACTTAAGTAATTGTGTTACAACTACAGAGCAAGTTCATGGCAAACTTGAAAATAAAAACTGAAGTCAATCCTAGCTCCATGTTCTGTCACTTCTTTCCACTGACTCTGAACCCTCTCTCTGAATGAGCATAATTCAAACACTGTAAATGAGGTCTGACCATCTTTAAAAAAAAAAAAAAATTTTCAGTAATAGAGCCAGTCTCACCAGCACCACACAGAACAGAATCCCATATTTGCTTCTTACCTTGAACACTACATACAGCTCTTCTAGTTCTTCAATAGAGAAACCAATGTCACCAGACACAGCCCGGACCTAGTTAGGGAGAAAACAGAGTGAATAATTTCTTTCAAAGCTACCCAAACTAAACACAACTCACTGAAAAAATCTGTGAACATATAAGCTAAGAAAAGATTTGCAAAAGCATATGACAAAGGAGAGGAGAGAAAACATAACTGCTCCAATACTTCCCACTGCTAAGGATTACAGGTCAGGAAGACAGCTTCTAGTCAAGCAGAAACTGCTGACATTTGAGCAGTTAGTAAAAAACGACTGTTATAACTTCCTGTTTCTGCAGCCCACAGAACACTGTGCTGTCCCTTCCTTTTATCTTCAGATTCAGATGCACAGAAAAACAACAGTGAAAGAAACGGATGAAATTTTCCACCAGGGACATAGGAAATAGTTGCAATAGATGTGGACACTCCTTTTCAGTCATGAACCCTTCTGTAAAACTCCCAAACATGTCAGCATGCTTTCTAAATGCCATTTTGTAGTTCGTTTAATCTGGGAATCACATACCACGCTCTTCTTGGCTGTATCCTCCAGAGACTGGATCACCTTCAGCCTTTGTTTAAAACGCATTTGTTCAATATCATCTGCCTTCAAATTGCTAAATTTCTATGAGAAAAGAAGCAGACTGGGTCAGCATCATATCCTGAAGAATGAATTGTGCCTGTTCAATTGCATGCTTTTTACAAACCCCACTGTCCCTCCGAAGACAATATAAAACCCTACAACACTTCTACCAGCATCAAGTAGGTGAAAAAAAAAAAATCTTTCCCTCTATTAACCCCTGTTCCAAAAAATAAGTCATTTAGAATTCATGAGAAATCCATCATCAGAGGTTTCTAAAGAACAGCTGGAAAGGCATCTATCAGGACACAACTACAGATCCTGTAGAGTGGCACAGAGAAGAAACTATACAGCTTGCAATTCCTTCCAGCCCCATTTTATCATAGGACCCATATGAGATTCAGCTAGAAACAGCACAGTTAATAAGCTTTTCCACTGAGTATGTCAGCCAAGTACAATGAATTTGGTAACATTCTTTTAAAAGAGAAACAAAGAACGTGATTTTCACCAGTCTCTACTGACACTGGAGAGACTCTTTGGAATTCACGTTAGATGAAAGAGTTAGGCTCTACTTATTCAAACAGGAGGATGAATGGCTTGAGCCTGCACTCCTTGGGCACCTCAAGCCAATAATGCAGCTCAAGTTCCATCTGCATGAGTATAAAGTGGGATTATTAGGAGAGAAAAATCAGTTGGGTAAAAAATAAGCCAGAATCTGACCTCATAGGATGTTTTGATGAGGTCAAAGATGTCAATTTCAAGTGGTGGGTCATCCCCACTCGTCAATAAGGCATGCAGGTGTGGAATAGGAGGTGAGACACTCTGCCTGTTAACTACGTTGTCCAAATACCTGTGAAGAAAAAAAAACACCCACACAGAGCAGATGCAAGACTCCTGGATTAATGTAAAGAAAGGAAAAGCAGTAATACCCTAAACACATAACTCTCTACTCCTTTGTATTATTAATCTAATCATGAAGAAAAAAAATTCCCAGCAAACTGACAACACTATCCTCAACATCTCCTCTGTAGAGGTGATTTTCATTTTAATTTTGGGATATCTATTCTTTTCAAAAGTAGGCTCCCAGAGATACCCGAAGATCTTGCAGAACATAGGATACATTCACTTTTGAAGCAAAAAAATATTTTGTTTACTATAATTGGGAAATATCTGCTTGATACAGTTTTATGTTACTAGAGGGCTATTCCTGCCAGGACTTGTTCTTAATAATGGATTAGAATTCTTCTGTGTATTTTGGGTAAGTAACCTCATGGAGTTCAAATTCAAACTGAGAAACAGGAATGTAGTATGCCACAAAGCAAACAACTCTGGATTCCTCCATACTTGAGCCAAAAATTTGTTTCAGCTGCCACAGAAATCAACAGCAATCCTCTCTAGCACTCAAGTTTCATCCTAATCTGGTATCTGTGACCTCCTACGTAATGGAATTCAGGGGAATGACAAAAGAGTCTCTCTTATCAGACAGAAAGGAATGATGACTAAAAGGGGTACTAACACCATTCATTTATAAATAAGAAGAATGGTACCTGCCCAGAATAGTCATTGCTTCACCTTCATCACAGCACTGTAACAACTTCTCCACGTTGGCATCAAGAATGGCCAATGACACCTGCAAGATAAACTTGATGCCCTCATAGAAAAAACAGTCAACAATGACAACAGCACTTTCAAAGGGCATGACACTGAGGAAGAGTGTGAGAAACCAAGAAAGGGATATGGTGGAAATCACTCCCAGCTCCTGCATCTTTTCTGACAGCTGTGGAAGATACTCTCGTGTAAGTTCTTCAAAGATGCCCTGGTCCACCAATGCACCTGGGAAAAGAAACAAGAACAATGGCAGGACTCAGATTTGTTGGTCTCATGGTACTATAACTGAGCTAATTAATTATTAAGCAAAACAGTGTGAGTTCACTTTAATTTCAGCTTCTTAAACTAAAGAGAAATGAATATATTTGTTACCCTGTTCTCAATAAGCACCACATACATAGATGGACATTATTCCTGACTCCGTCTTCTTTGTTCAGTGGTAGCGTACAGTATCTCCTCCTGTGCTTCCATCATACACACACAACTTAAAAGGGAAGAAGCTTGTCCTTCATTATCTTTAAAATGCACCACATTTAATTAATTCTGAGGAAACAAAATACTGCTGAGATGCTGATGGAACTGTAGCTGAAAATCCAAGCTCCAGCATGAATTTGACAAAGACTCACCCACTACTCTTGTGTTGTAGTAATCTGGCAACATCCGCTCGCATAAAGCCACTAGGAGCCAGAAAGCCTCTTCCTCATTGCAGTATAACAGCAGCACTGATGTAACAATGTTCATCGCCTATGTTCCAGCAGCATTAAATATGCAGAGAGAGAGAAATGTGAAAATGTTCACGAAAACTCCATCATTACAGATCAGCTGAACTTAAAAAGCATGATTCTAGCAAAGCAGTCTCATGGGACTGAGAGTCAGATCTATTTCCAGCTTTTACTGGTATCTGAGTCACTAGGTGACCTTGAGCCAATTTATCTTCCTGTTTCAGTTCCTGTGCTTGTGAGGCAGCAGATAATACAACTACTCTTTGTCAGGCACTTAATTTATGTGATAAATGAGATTTTCCAAGTTTGCAGAAAAAGCTTTGATTATAACAGAGTGACATAATAAGAACTTCTAACTGCAGAGCAATACACAATATGAAATTAATTTCTACCAAGTTGTTTCACTAACCAGGAACTAGTTTCATTTGATACACTGCAATACATGCATCATCATTTACTTCATGTATTTGTTCATTTCAGGGAAACCAGGAGATGTTTTTCTCAAACTAGGGAAAACTCTAGCAGGAAAACTGCTAAAAGAATTTGTCACTACACCTAACAGAAATGTGCAAAGTCTACATACATAAGAGATCCTTACAAACATCACCACTTATTTCCGAATGGACAGCACAAATGAAAAGCATGAAATTGAAAAAAGAATTGCTGAAAAGCTCCAGTACAGTCATGGTCACCGTGTAGGGCTAACAAGAATTCTTTCTTACCTGACAGTATCCAATTGTTGGATTCCTGAATGCATAAGCTGTTAAGACTCTCCGGAGAGCAGCAATTCCCAACTCATTCTGGAAGGCAGGATGTTCTGGCATAGAACGGTGCAGATCTCTCTCAATTTCTTCTGTAGCAAGATTGTACTTTCCCATTGACTTTTCCACAAGATCTGCATAGTAACCAGGATGAGTGACCATCTCATTCCAAGCCCCTGTAATGACAAACAAACAGTGCTTCACTTCTTGAGCTTTAAAATAGAGACTTTATGCCCAGAGAAGAGGCAGCTGGGAAGCATTACACCAACTCAATAACTGCAAACAGATACAAAAGTATAGCAGTAAACCTGTTGGAGTGTAGGTCCCAACACTGAAATCCACACGAAGGCAATGAAAGAGCTACTATACTCATAAAGTCACGTCAGGAATGCAATCACTGCATTTTTGTCCAATAACATCACAAAGTGTAATTCATGTGGAGTTAGCTTGTGATTTATTTCTTCCGAAACAAGCTGTGATTTACACCTTTTCCTCTGAGACATGCAAAAAGCTTATTTCTGCAAGCTGCCAAAGCATCCTGCACAACTTCCTACCTGAGAAAAGGAGCCACAGTTCTCCACGAAGATTCTCTGGGATTCCTTTCTGCACCAGCTCCCTAGTCTTGGTAGTACGATACATACACATCCCTCTCCCATATTCAAAGAAATGAATGTTCCAAGACTCTTCCTTCATCTTCTCTTTTGCCTTCATAGGAATAAATATGGCCATTTTAGGAGATTAAAGCATTTTTATGCTTGTAGGACAGGTGACTTCTGGGTACTCAAACCTACACTTCACAAAAAAAATGCACTGTGACATTTAAAGGTTTAATTCTTCCTGCTGAATAAAAAGGCTGTATGCTAATCTATGCTGTTCTGAATCTGCTTGAAGTCCTTACAGTGGTAACGTGGGCTGTGCAATGGCATTACATTTACACAAATGCAAGCAGAACCATGGTCTAAGATGACTGCCCAGGAAGCAGAGATACCAGATGTTCTCTGCTACTTTGATATGAAGAAATGTTCTTCACAGATAGCAACTGCATCCCAGAAGCACAGTAACACAAATTGCTCAGCCCCTACTCATGTATCTCTATACTGATACAGTAAGCTGATGGTCAGGTTACATCTATGCAGCACTATCATGGTGACAGTGATATTGCAAAGCTGACAGAAGCTAAGGAGGAAATGCACTTACAGAGTCCCAGAGCAAGACAGGAAATCTGCTACCTACTACAAATTATTTACAGTTAATTGCTTTAACTTAAAATATCATTTACCCCTTTGGGTCCCAAAAGCTCCTCAGAATTTCTTCTGAAAAGTTTGAGCAGTCCCTGGGATGCTGTTGGCACTTCACCAGCACAGAAGTTGACAGGTCGATTGTTGAGAGCAGATGTGGGGCTAACTGCAAGAGGGCTGCTGGAAGGCAACTCTGGAACTTCCTGAAAAATAAAAACACTTACTGTGATAAAAAAAAAAAACAAAACAACAAAACGTATTTCTACAGTTGTAAAGTTGGCCATACATGGCACATCTGCCAGACTGGAGACAGAGCTGGTAGGGAAGAGGTGGCAACTGTTCTGGCTTTTCCGTATTTCTTAAACATCCATCAAGAACTATGCCAGTATTCCAACCTCTCACTCAATTTCAAGACAGCTTATGTTATTAATAGCAGTGAGCCTATGGGAAAATGATTCAATACCACTGAGTCTGCTCAAGACAGCAGGTAAACCTGAGCAGCGATCTCATTATGTAAATTAGCCTCTAGAGCAAAAGAGCAAAGCAATTGAGAAATGAGCAACAAAGCATCTGAGCTGAGGCAGCCTCCATCCTCTGCTCATGGCCCAATAAAAGGAAATGATTTGCTGCTAGGCGCACTGTAATACAGTGTAAGGAGGACTACTTTGAAAGATGGGCAAATGCTCCTCCCATCTACTTCCTTAGTACCTCACATCCAGCATCACCCAAATTCCACTTCCATTCCCTGTCGCTGCTGAGTGGTTTCTTGGATGGTGTTCTCTGCAAGAAGTCGGAGATTCTCTGCACCAAGAAATCGCGGTCCTTCAGATTGGCAAAGAAGAAGGTCATTTTACTTTTAGTGCTGATGGACAGGGGGCTGGGCAAGACGCTGGAGCTATCTGCCTTCTCAACTATTGTCACCTAGAAGACACAGACAAAGGCCATTTGAATCTAGCAGATTCTCCATTATCTGCCAAGCACTACAACAGTTAGAAGCAGACGAAAGATAAGATAAGCCTGTAGTCTTAATTACAGCTAATCCCCACCTCCCTGAGAGGAATGATGAGATGACAGGCCTCCTCTGCCTTGCTGGCAAAGCAGATGTAATTGTTGGAAACAAACATCTGACCAGGAATGTGCATCTTGTTGAACGGTGTCCACAACGTGCAGTCTGTGTGTCCATCCAGGCATTCATCCTTGGGCAGTCGGAAAGTGGCACGGTAGCATTCATTTTTGGCTCGAGCATCAAGATCTCTGGGGAAAAGTAAAGAGCAGTCCTCAGAGCTTTTTTCTTACTTGAAAAAAAATACTCAAACACCAATGTAAGCGTTCATTCCAATCACAAATTCCAGCCTATGCTTTAATTTTTACTATTCACTTCTCTAACTGAGATGCCACCTCTTATCTGACTCCTCTTTCAGCCTTCAGGCAAGCTTCATTGACAAGGTATGTTCTGCAATACAAGCAATGCAAGCACATCTTGGACCAGAAATCTGAGAAACTTAAATGTTACACTGGATTCTGAAACTGTAAAGAACAGGATTTTCAATAGTTTCTAGTTGAAAATTCATTCTAAGAGCTCCTTGTCTGTATCTTCATGCATGAGAAAGATATGAGGGCTTATGCGAATTAAGTATCGATTTGGGATGGAAAAACAACACTAGGTAGAAAGCTAATGATTGAAATAAGTGATGCAGCCCCTAGTGTGAGAAGAATCCAGGGGCACCTTGAAGCTATGTAACAATGCAGATTTATTACTACAATTCCTGTTTCTCTGTCTTCTCCTTGCTGAAAACACACACCTTTTTAGTGCAGAGATGTTCTTCAGAGGCTTCCTGGGCTTTGGGAGAGACTTGTCCTGTAGGAAGCTCTCGTTATCCAGCAGCTGCCGCATAGCGATGTTAGCCAGCTGCTCCATCAACTTGAAGGTCTCATTGATGTTAAGAAACATGGAAAAATAAAGTTCACTGTCCCTTGTGCTCACTTTAATGCACTCAGGGAACAGAAGTGTAGCATTTTTTTCTAGCTGGGTTACATCCACCCACTGAATCACCAGTGTCACTGGGGGAAAAAAGTCACAAACAGCCATTATTACAATTTGAGGCAAAAAAAAAAAAAAAAAAAAGAAAAAAAGAATGAAGTTCAAACAGCAAATGTGCTCTTAATGAGTGCTATTTTTCTCCCCTTACATACAGGCAATTCCTTTCTTCATGCTTTTGTTGATTTCTCCAAAAATACTTGGAAGTAATCTTTAGGAACGACTAGAAATAATACAGTTCCAAAAAGTCTCTCTTCCGTCCAGCAAATGTTTTCAATTACAATTACTAATGTTTTCATTCTTTCTTTCCAGCAAGTTAATTCTGGATTCTGGAGATCAAGCTCTGTAAATACCGGGTGGTGGTTCCAAGCAAAACTCACCAAAGTCAAAATATTGCTGGGTTCTTTAATTCAGTGGAAGTAAAAGCCCAGGTGTGCAACCTGAGATTCTAAGGCATGTGTTGAAAAATGACTCAGGCATTCAGTTTAAATTTCACTAAGTGCCTCTGAGAGAACGGACTGAACTACATGTTGAGCCAAAGCTCAAAACATTCATAAAAAGAAAAAATCCCACCAGCTAAAAAAAAAAAAAAAAAAAAAAAAAAAAAAGCCACATAGAAGATCAACCAAATCAAAGAGATCATGGGAAATTGCAGAAAAAAGACAAGTTTATAACTCACCCTCTTTGCCCAGAAGGAAGGAATAGAAACAGAGGTGATTGACAGTGAGGTACAGCCAGCCCTGCCTGGGGACACGTCCCTTCCAGTAGCTGCAAGAATAGTAGTTGACCAACTTCTCCACCTCTGGCATCCCAAACTGCTTCCGCATCTTCAGTTCAGCCTCTTTGAATTTACCTGGATCCTCTTCACTCTGAGGCTGCTGGTTCTTGTTCTCTTCAGCTATAATTCCCTAAAGGACACGGGAAGAGAGGCACAGAGATGAGAAATGAAAGGGAATGCCTGCTGACAGATATAATATACACTGAAAGGTGATGGCAGCCATCCAGAAGACAGAAAGAAGAAATGTGACACAGCAGTTATCATTTCTCCCGTCAAGTCTGAGTAATAGTAAAGACATGTAGAATGAGCAGATAGTCTGCTGGGAGCCTATAAGCTGATTTACTTCTAAACACATGCAGCTAACGTTCATGTTTAACATCTGACTGCATTTCTCACAGCTGGTCAAGTAACACTTAGAATGCCCTGCAGCAGAACTGAAGTCTACTTTCACTTGTGAGTATGACAACAGGAAGATCATCTGCCAGGAAGGGCAGAACTCTGCAGGCAGTCAGACCCTGACTGGCCAGAAGGAAGAACAAATGACCACAATCTCTCTCACACAGACACACAGCAAATGCAGAGAATCTGATAGGAGTACTGGAGGAGCCTCAACTTGCTGCTGTTCAATAAAAAACCTGCATGTGTGAGCTTCTACTCTGGAAAATGTACGGGCTGGGAATCTGAAGTGTATTAGGTGCACAACAAGCAGAGGCACTTGTCTGAATATGAAATCAGTGGAAGCTAGAGCACAATTCCTTTGCACCTACACCATCACAGGAGTGTGAGCACACTGCTTGCAAACCAGAATTCTCTCCTCCAGATTTGTTGATAGATCAGCCTCAGTTTAACACTCATGTCAAAGGTAAACCTTGCAAGGATTGTACTGAGACACTAGATTTCAGTTAGTTACCATCCTAAGCAGGCTGTACTTTGAGATCTGCTGCTCCTAGCCTCCTCCTCTCTACCCCTCCAAAAATGTTTGTCTGGTGTTATGGCCACAGAGTCATCCCGACAACACCGTATGCATTTCATGATACTTCCAAATGTGTGCATGTCTGAAGAGGGAGCAAAGAGAAGCTCTGCAATGGAGCTCTCGCTACCCCTATCCCAAGAGTAAAAGCAATTCTCAATACCACCTCCCTGTTCTTTATCAGGTTCCGAAGTCTTTCAGGGAAGCACACTCCTTACATGTATCTTGCCCTTGACAAAGGTGGTGATGTCTTCTTCATTATCAAAGATGGACAGAGTCTGCAGTAAGTTATTCTCCAGCCATTCCCAGTGCTTTGTGATCTCCTTACGAGATGATCCTAATTGATGGGGTGAAAGACAAAGGGAAGAAGAAAGAAAAAAACATTAGAACAAGCTCCTGCTTTTCTCCAAGTTTATAGCAGGAAACTAATAAAGATCAAACAGCGATCAGATGTGAAACACATCGACTGTCTACACGTCAAGGATATTTCATACACACCAACATTATGTTTCTAATGAAATGTTTCCATTGCCATAAGCACACCAAGACATTATTCCATTTATCAGTGCACAGCAGTTTCTTTTCCCCCCAGAATAAAGCATTCCAATGCTCCAAACAAGAAGTCCTTCTTTAGTTCCTGATATTCTAAAAGAAAACTAATAAACATTCAGAAGAAACTTAAAAATTCAGAGCAATCTAACTTCTTATACCTAGAAAGGAGCTGAATTTTGCATGGACAACTGTCAGCACAGAACATACAAAACAAAAAAAGCAACCCAAGTATGCCAGTGTCAGATGCTACGTCCTTTGCTTTCTTAAAAAACAAAGCCTCAGTGAAACTTGTGTCAAACATTAGTTGTATTTAGTCATACAGCCCTCAAGCTTCACAATGGATAAGCTTCAATGTGTAATCAGTGATTTAAGGAACTCTGCTGTGAAAATTTGCTTTCATTAACATGTTTCATTCCTTTAACTGTTTCAGAGATTTGCGTTTACTAAAAGATTTCTTCAATGAGGTCAATGATGGAATGAAGCAAACAGCAGGAAACACAAACAGTTCCCTACAGCTATGGCTCTACCCGACTTTTTAAGAGGCAGCTTCAGCAAAAAAACAGTCTTTGTCTATTTGTAGTTGGATACCTAACCACAAAACACAACCTCAGCTAACGTGTGGTTTCATAAGCAAAAATAACTCCTGGACCTGAAGTCCCAAAGGACTGCAGGGCTATGAATTTGGATTTCTGTGTACAGGTCAATGGATTAAACAACAAATATATATATATATAGCTTCTGTAAGTTTACTTGATGTCTATTCTAGCCATTTGACATTCTTTTTAAAGCATGAATGACTTTGGATAATAGGAGGTGGCTGTCAGTACATACCACATGCCACTGCCCAGTACACCTGAGAGTCCTGGGTCTGGTGCAGGATACGGTATGGGGCAACTCTGGCACTGGAATCCAAAACTACGTCTAATGTTCCCACAAGGAGACCTGGAAAGCAGAGACACAGAAATTAAAGTATTGTAATATCAAAGCAAAGAACCGAGTTAAGCAAAAATTCGGCACTGTTATTACAATAAAACAAACAAACAAAAAAAACAGTATTACTACACAGCCTGTGCATTATAACTACATAATAAACAAGAATCAGCACTGGTACTTGGTCAAGAAAACCAAGATGTAAATCCAGTCACTGCATGGAAATTACCTCTGAACCACCTACAGGCAATCCCAATGTTAATGGCTGATATTTAGATGGCAATTAAATGGCCACTACAGCTCATTACAATCCTCTGCCTTCCTAGGAGAGTTCCATAGCAGAAGCAAATGTATTTTTCTCCATGGCATCTGGAGATATCGGAGAGGCAGTTAAAGTGGGATGTCTTCATATTAACATTATCTGAAAAATATTTCATAGAACAGAGCTTTGTCCCCAACACGGACAACACTCTATACATCTCTTAAGGATTTTCATCACTGTATTCAAATGACTGCAAGAAAAATGTGAAGTCTTTGGCATCTCCGTGCTTCTGTTACTTACAGTGATTTTAAGAGACCGAGCTAAATACAAGAGCTTTCAACACTGTTATCTTTCAGCACCATCTATGCATACAGTATGGAAGATAACGCAACCAAAAGGGACTCAACCAGTTCTGGAGAAGCTGTGACACTCCTGCAAGTGCTTCAGTTCAACAAAGAGAGCAGGAAGAGAACCCAGATTTGGTAACTTATCAACTCGCATTAAATAAAAGCAGGCACTCTCAGAACAAAATGCTGACCACCGTTAGCATTTGTAAGCAAATCCATTTATTTCAACTGCCTGTTTATTAGTTAGATCAAATATTTAAGATGAACATCCACGCAGAGTTGGGTAATCCTTAAAGCAAATATGGACGCATCCAGCTCAGCAGGATCTCAGTTCTGGATCTCGGCAGGATCTCAGTTCTGGATCTCAGCAGGATCTCAGTTCTGGATCTCGGCAGGATCTCAG
>JAOWBP010050713.1:0-18206 GCA_028571105.1 Tragopan temminckii | reverse complement strand
TGAAACCTCATTATTGTCCTGATCCATCTAGGCATGTGCTTAGCTTTAATCATAGTTAATCTTACCAACTTCAAGACAGCTACTCATCTTTTTAAAATTGAGTGTATGATTAAATGCTATCTGTCTTGGACAAAGACATAGGCAAGCAGGCTGAGTGAACCAAATCCCCTTCAGTGCAGCCGAATCATGGAACTAGTTCTCAGTAAATCCTGACTACGTCTTTTTTTGAAGAATAAATCTATAAGCCACTCCCACAGCCAGATGGGCAGTGGGATTACGGGTTTAAGAGAGGAATTTTTTAGGAGTGGTTACCCTGATTATAAGCAGAGACATACTACATGTTTGAAGCATGAAAATATCCCTGGCAGCAGAATTTCTTAATTAACATTTCTTCAAGCAAAACAAAGCCCAATGAAGTTACATCTGAAGCAAGAAATAAATTCAATTTTGGATGAGGCAAATCCTTAACTGCTATGTATGGTGGTTCTCAGGGAAGACTATTTATCTTATGCCACAGAAAGCCCCTGAGTTTACTTAGTGAGTTATAATGAATCAATCTGTGTTCTGACAGTGATACCTCTACATGAAGAGCAATTGTAGCTTAAAGCTTCTGCAGCATAGTATAATGCTCCTGTAATCTATAATATTAAATAATTATATTGGTATTCATCATGTAGCTCCACAGGCAGTAGTTACATGGTATGCAGAAAATGAATTCAGAGTTCACCACCTGCTTTAAAATGTCACAGGCATGATTCCAAGCCTTATTGTGTCAGTAAGAACTTCAGACATTAAACCTTCATGAGATCAGAACTTCTATGTATTTATTAGTTCTGTGTGTGACAGTTCCCCCTAAAATTATATGGGTGACTTAAGCATTTTCTGCTATTTGAACTAGCTTTTTCTGATATTCTGGATACAAATGAAACTGTTAAATAGAAAATTTTTGAAGAAAAATGCAAAAAAATTTCCTTTCTTCTTAGTCTTTTAATTATTGTGACCTAGATCCAAATCATTACAGCAGTGCCATGATTTTTCTTAAAGCTGATTTACAAAATGATGGTGTGAATCCTCTCCTCGAAGATTACACTGTTAGAGACAAGGGACCTGTCTCTGCCACCTTGGAGATGGTGGAGTTGACATCACTCTCTCCTTGTCTGGGTGTTGTGAACAGGAAATACGCATTTTGTGCTGCTGACCCACACAAGTCTCCACGGCATATTTAAAAAAAAAAAAAAAAAAAGAGGAAGGAACCACAGATAAGTGGTAACACTAAGTAACACTCTTCAATCCAGGCATAGTACTGCAGCTATTTTCTTCCCCTGCAGTGGAATTCATAACAGAAAACGTCACCACACATTTTTGTAGTAGGGCTGCAATATGGTAAGAGGAAAGCTGAAAGGAAAATAGATCACTGAAAAAAAGTTATTGAATGAGAAATTTCCTGTTTCTGTCTAACTTCTGTTTTCCAGTGCCCTCACATTCTTCTGAGAAAACTGCATGCAACAATCCAGAAAACATGGGAGTTTGAGACAAGGCTGTTTCCATAAGAAGTCTGTTTTGCATATTTGCTGTTATCTAGTTATGGTGGAAGAAGGTACTTCTACACCCTTACCCTCTCCTAGAACAACTACCATATCCTGATGCCAAGTCTCAAGAAGCCAAGATTATTGACCTGTGCCTCTGAGTCAGATTCTGAGATCAGGAGTATCATGAGGTCTACTCAGTCTGTTTCACATGTTTGAGGAGTTCAGTTTTCAAGGAAACAATGTAGTAATTATTATGTCATACATTCCACCTTTTCTACCTTTCAGCTCTTCAGTCTGAAGAATTCTGCCTTCTTGAGAATTCAAACACAAGGTTTTGTGGTATCTTAGCACAGACGCTGTGGCTCTGGTAGCCAAGAACTTTTTTCAGCACTGAAAAATTCCCTTCCTGGAAGTTTTTCCTCAGGGCATAAATGCAGGAACCATGTTCTGACCTGTAATGTATCTTATATATTGGGATTATAGTGTATGTTCTATCAGCAATGTAGAAATGAGCAAATTTCTGTCTTCCAAACGTAATGGGAATCACATTTAGTCAGTGTGTGCAAAAACAAAGATAAAGAAGTATGTTCCATCTGAGCAGTGGGCTGTGCCACGTATGAATCTGACTAAAGGTATTTGTAATAACGTGATAAAACTGCCATTCAGTATTTTAAAATGTATTTAATCTCTGAGCCTGAGAATCAGAATATTTCAATCTCACATTTAATTTATCTACTACACTAATGTGCAACTTCTCAACTTTTACTTGGCCCAGAAAGATGAGAGGCATATTTCTACTCCATTATCCACAGATTACACACTGTGAGCGTCTCCAAGCAGTAAGCAAAGTGCTTATTACCCAAAATAATATGTATAAAGCAAAATTAAGATTTGTATTAACGTTCCTTTCTCAGACGCAGAGAACATAATTTCTGTTGATTCCTTTTTACAGTGCTAGACGTAGTATTTTACTACATGCTTCTATTTAATTTCTTTTTCATTTGCTGCTAAACACTTGTGCTCTGATCATATTGAGTAGTTAAAATACCATTTAGAAGTTAGGTATAGGGAACTAGACGGATTTTTATGACACTGATGTTAAAACCTTGGCTTTTTTGCATGGTGAATAATCCTTTCAACTTAGGCTAACTCTTTCACATTCAATTTGGATTTAGCCAAATTCTGCCCTCACTTAACAGCTTTGTAGTCCAAAGTGCTGACAACAAGGGTTGCATTGGGATAACCAAGAGCAAGACTTCATTTTCTGTCTTCATTGAGCATAGTTAATTCCTACTTAATGCAGGAGGATTGACCTCAATTAAAAGAGGGTAATTTTCATTTTGAATCAATGTTTCAGATGATCTTGTGGCATTTATTTAACATTTGTAATATCAGAAATGACTCATTCACCTGAGATTATAGCTGAATAGTCCCTCAACCCCAGCTTCCTATAACTCTGTGAGACTTTTGCAACACCACACTTCTGACTCCCTGTCTTCTCAGCAGTTTTTCTCTCACCTGCCATGGAAATATATTTAGTCAGAAAAAAACAGCATTTCATCTCCCTTAGAAGCCTCCCTGAGCATATTTGCGTATTCTTTCAAATTATCTGACGTGATTTACAAATAATCCAAGTATTAAAATGTTCTCTCTCTTCTCTGTGGCACTAGTAAACAGTAGAAACATCCTCAGAAGGGGCATCTTCTGCTTCTCTGTTTTAGAGAGGGGTAGACAACATTCTGCAGTCATAGCACTGCTTTACGGAAGGACTACTCAAGTTCATGAAAGGCCCACTTCTGGGCAGACAAGAAACGTGAACTGAGGAGCACCCACTGTACTTGTGTCAAAGTTTTATCTTCTGTCTCAACCCCGAGACAAACAAGAAGCCACTCTTGATTACCTACTCCTTGGTTAAGCAACTTGCATCTCAAGGGAGAGACTAGGAGATTTGGGAAAGTGAGTGAAAAGACAGCATAAAGTTCTGTCACATTCTCTCTCTTTTTGCTCCATGTAGAACCAACATACACACAGCTGCTTCTCAAGCATGATTTAGAGAAGGCTGCTTATGTTCTCACCTAGTTGTATGATGAACATCTGCAAAATGTGATCAAGCTGGCTAGAAATATAAGATCATGACATCAAAAGTTCAGTTCTATAGTGAAAATATGGCTTTCATGTGCTGCTGGCTTCAAAGCTCACCAACAAAGAGAAGAAATCTGTACTTGAAGATCTTCGTGTAAAGTATTACCATTTGCTGTTCATCAGAAGTACCAAATCATCTTTCTGTTACAAATACATACATATATACATATAACATATATATATATATATATATATGTTTAATAAAATTATCAAGCTTGTGAATTTAGGACATTCCAGAAAAAAAGTAGTAGATATATTTTTTCTGACACAGATTCTTGTTATGTAATTTAATGGAAATGTTACTTCTAAACTCTCAAAAAATCTGCACAAAACTGTACAGATCTACAGGGGCAGAGAATAGCAGACTCTCCCAGGAAAAGGTTTCATTATCCTTACATTGCTTGGTTTTTTTTTTTACACTATGTCTGCGCATGCTTCGTCATTCTGCCATCTGCTGTAACAAAATACAGGCAAAGCATTTTTGAAAATAAGCCCTCTGCACGTTAAAAATGCTCCCACCCTTCTCACAAGCTGTGGAGCTGATTATCCTCTCCTCCTCATTCTCCCTTGGCCCCACCATCACATGCTTGATGAATTAAATACATGTACCAAGCAGGGAGAACATAGAATCCTATTGATTTTGCCACAATGTTTCTATTAAATGAAATGAATAGTCATGGATTTTACTTCACTGTGTAAATGCATCTACTGAAAGGACAGAAATATCAGGTCATTACCATTAAATTTTTAATTTTGGGACTCCCAGTCAAATTTATTTCTTGTTTGGTATTGGTTGCAGATACACAATATATAGTGATGTTGATTGCATACAAATATGTATGAGCAGAGTAGTTTTTAGTGCACTCTCTGTGCAGTCAAAGTTTCTTCCTGGTGCAGCAGCACAAATCTCTTGGTAGCAGTAAACTCTCTACACATACTGCATTCCCGAACACATGTTCAAAGGTGATAAAATAAATGCAGATGGTTTCCCAAAACCTCAGAGGAGCGTTTTTTACTGTTGCTAAATGGACTATAAAAAAATAGGGAAAAAACTGGAGAAAATTTACTTTGACACAGAAAGGCAATTTCAGAATAGCATTCAGTCATTTGGGAGAAAAGCTAAATAAAATGTGTGTTTATAATGATCTATTGGCAATATTGACAGAATATTGGAACTGCCTAATAGGAGTGAGTTTCAAAATACTTAAAATAAGTATTGTGAGCTGAGTATTTTGCTTAACTACTTAAACATACAAAAATGTCAGATAGGGAACTTTTAATTCAGTGAGCCATCACTGGAGCTGACAATAAAATCATCCCAAGCTACAGGCAAAACAGAACTAAGCTTTAACAAATTTATTACAGGCTTTGTTTACAAACTTGTTACAAAATTATACAGCGTCTTATGTGTACACAGGTTTTACAAGAACATGTAACTAATGTGTGCAATTGCTCTGCTCTCTGATTGAGATCTGCAGGTTTCTCTTCACTGATGGCCTGATGCAACTTTCTCCACAGTATTTTTTCGTTGTCTTTGCTGGAAGTTGGATCATATCCAAAGTGTAACACTTCTGTTCATTTCTATGCTGAGGTAAGAAAGAGGCAGCTGACCTCATAACCTTATGCACCCCGTTTCTCTCCTATGTAATATGTTTCAGATGATTGGTATTGTATTTACTCTGATGTGTTTTTGCTGGGCACTTAGAAAACACTCAATGTATCGGTGATGTTAAGAATCATAATGACTTTCTTTAACTAAAATAACAAATTGTTTTCTTTAAGCCTATGAAGAATGATCATTTTCAGTGGTAGAAATAATTAGATTGGAATCAATTCTGATTTTAATTACATTGCTATAATAATACATTTTCTCACCTGTATTTAGTATACTTTCTCTGGATATACAGTGATGTAAACAAGAGCACCATCCATACTCCAGGAACAATGAAGTCACCAATTAATGGGATGTAAGCAACAGTGTCTATCCAAGTTCAGAGGATGCTCTTCTTGTATAGATATAGACCAAATTGATGCATGGAAGAATGGAGACCTCTGAAGTCAATAATACATGATAATATCTGCTCTCGGTTATTCATCATATCTGAAAATAATCTCTATTTGGAAATTCTGGGTGTAAAATTAGGTAAAATCAATTTATAACCTGGAAAATGTTTCAGTGGGACAGTCCTCTTAAAAATATGCTTCTCCTCACAAACAGAAAAATTAATAGTCAGGAGTTATTGTAACCTACACTTTTCTGACAGTAAAAATAGCACAAGATCTGTTGAGGGTTTTCTTTTGTTTGTTTTCCAAGGAGGGAGAATTCAGGAAAAAAATCTAATCACATTTATTAGATACTGAGTTGTTTGTTATGTTATATCATTTCTTCCCTTTTAATGATTGCCTTCATACTAAAACTGAAGCTATTATTGCTTGAAGCAAAGTTAGTTTTTAGTCCGTTGAGGTGATTACTTTTCCTGAGGTAAATACCCTCACCTCATACTGAAAACTGAGAGAATTCTCAAAAAAACTTTTTGTTTATGGCCTCCCCTCCAGAATTACACCTCCATGCTCCAGCCCAGTTTTCAGAGTGTCAGCTATTCCCTTGCTTGTGCTTGTGAGAAACCTGTCCATTTTATGATGTGTAAGGCTCTCTGCAAGGGATTAGGGGAGACCACACAATTTGCTGCATTGATCACCTGTTACAGATTCAAAGTTGATTCTCCAGTAGTGAAAATTATATGAATAAATCACCTTATCACCACCTTTTTGCATACTCTGATCTCATTTTCATTTCTGATGTGGAACGTGCTACAGCAATGAAAGCCATAATGTAAAAATTTAAGACCACTATAGCTGCTTTTTTGAAGGGCTTTGTTTTGAGCACTGATTGTGGATTAAGAATTAGCTAGGGACAGATAATTTATGTGGTTCAACCTTAGTTCTGTTAACCAAAATCCATGACATGACTCTAATTTACTTTTATGACAGTAAGATACCATCCAGGGCATAATACAGCTAATGTAGAATGGCCCTTATCTTCAGGTAGAATAATTATTAGCGTCTGCACTGGAGCTACATGACAATGCAAAAAATAGTTTGAGGTATTTGTTAGCAAGTTTTTCTGCCCTAACCACAAACCTGTGTGACTGAATAACTTTATTATAGCTATGGCTTACCTGAATTTTAATGACAGTATGGCTCAAAAAGAAAAATAAAATCTTTTATGTCTTTGTGAAAGGTACCAGGTTTGCTGTGAGGTTCTACTCATTTTTTCCTCCATTAAAAATGGGGACTGTGTTACTGAGGAGAACAGTTTCATATGGGTGTGTGGCTTTGATAGCCATCCCAGGATATAATCTCTTTCTTTATTATAATTCTTAAGCCAAGAGCTCTTTTAACATTAAGACAACATGATGTAAAAATTAAGCATGAGATAATAGATTAGTGTAGAAGAAAAGGTCAATCACAATAAATAGTATATCCAGAAGAAATAATCATTTATGTATTAATGATCCATTTAGATCTGCTCTTGGTCTCATTAGTTTAGTTACAAACATTTTAGATTTTTTAAATATTGTTTCTAAGATTACTTGTCAGCATTAGAAATTGTTGCAAAACTAATGTGCTTTAAAAACAACAGTGGTTGCTGGATTATAAACAATCATCCTGAAATGCTAACAGGGAAAATGGTCATTTCATTGACAAAACTGACATGATAAATTGTATTTTACAGTTACTTGATGACTCTGAGAACAACATCAGCTGCAGGCTACGACTCATATTTTAGTTCTTTTCTGTTTCAGTGTTGATACTGAATCTAATTAAATATGAGTGTATAGTGAGAGATTCTAATATGTACACAACTCTTGACATCAATCTGATTTTTAACAGGTTTACTAAATAACTGTCACCGGTTTGACTATACTGAATGAAGAATACTGATTTTACACACTTTTTACAGTCAGGTTATGGTGTTCTGCCAACAAACAGTGTCACAAACATAGTCTAAAGAAATCTGGAGTTGCCCATAGCAGAGACGCACAGCCTTTAGTCTTGTTTATTGAGAGAGAAAGCTTATATACTGTAGATTTGCTGAAGTTTAATAAATAAGGTCAACTTATAATATATAAAACAATATAAACATTTATATGCTACATGCATATCATATAATTTAAAGTAATAACTTATATAGCAAAGAGATGCAGGTTTATGTTCTTCCTATTTTTCTTGACAATGCACACACACAGGAGGTGTCTATTCTTATCCATCTCCAGCCTACAAGTTTATTGTTTTCTGAAGTCAGTGCTCTAACATAAGTCTGGGATGTCTTACATTGGGAGTTCCAGTGCTTGTCGTCAATGCCTCGGCAGCCATTTTTAACAGGTTTGGCTTCTTTACACCTTGTTTCATAAAAATACTGCTTAACTGGAGAGTTGCCTGTTTTAATTTCTCCCAACACAGTTACCTGGTGTCCTCTAATGTCGATAGCGGATGATTTGTCCGTGACCCATAAGCTTTCACTGTCACAAACAGAATATTCCCCTCGGTGGCTCTTGTGCTCTGCATACCTTTTCCTCCGAGATGTTCTGTTTAATACCACTGAATTTCCAACATAATCCTCTGTGAGGTACAGTGGTGGTGGTTGCAGTGGTGTGTTGTCACTCAGGAGAACTCGAGGAGAGTTGTAGCGTCTCTGCTGCCTTAAGAGGTCTGTATCCATTGAAATAATTGGCTGGAAGTCTGATTTCATATTTTCATCTCCATCCATCTCCTGGTGATCCTCTACTTTCTGCACTATGTTTTGATAGTTTTCCTTGACATCTATTGTCTGCTTAGAAAGCTTGTTTTTCAAAATGTCTGCCCGAATGAGTTTAATAATGAGAGAATTCATTGAATCTTCTGGCAAACTCCTTTGATCCATATTGTTTGACTGAATGCCACGAAGATATGCAAGAAATATCACATAAAACAAGATGGACATCACCTTGTTCACCTGTAAGATCTACAGAGAAAGTCAAGATAAAAGCAATTAAGTAAGATTTACTAAATGCTGTAAACATAAAAATTCTTTTTTAATTTTTAGTGTTTTACTTCTTATGCAGTAAAGATAGGTACAGATAAGCTATATGTATTTTAATACATTATTTAATTTTATTCTGTAATAAATGCAAACATTTTACAATTTCTTTTTTCAGCATTTAATCAACCTCTCATGTACTTTTAAGAATGATCTCACTTTTATTCATTCCTTGCATAGTGGCAGACATGCCAGCTAAGTCCCATCTCCACAAAGTTAGGTAGCTACTCTTGGGAAAGCATGACCAAGCCTTGATAATGAACAGATGCTAAATCATTTTTGCAGAGTCTGTTCTGATGAATGGTTGGTTTTAAAGACACAAGGAGAGTAGCAGACTCTAAAGTGGTATAAAATGAAAGAGGTCTGACTTTGCCAAGTGTCAAGAATTTGCATGTGTTGAAATCTCACGAATACATCAAATTTCTGTTCATCAAATGGCTTGTATCTAACCTTAAGAGCATCATCGTACACTGAGAAATAAATACAGTGTTTGAATAGTGCTCTCTCACTCATGCTATAAGATAGAGTATTCTTGAAGAGAAAATACACAGTTAAGCTGTAAAGTGGTGTTTCTTGTATTTTGAACATCAGAAACCAATGTTTAGGCTTTTATAATACAAGTGGGAAGTCCAGATAGATCCACTAAGCATTTTTTTGTGGCTCTTTTCTGGGCTGGGGCCTGTTTGCTATTTTTCTTTTTTTAATTAAGTTCCCTTGTTTCATGAGTGGAACAAAACTGACTTAAGCTAGAAGTATTCATGGACAGGAGGAAGACTCTCTCCCCACTCCTCTTGAAAATGAAGCGTCTTGTTCAAACAGATCAAAACGAACTCAAGACTGAAATTTTGAAAACTGTGCATCCTGTGCTTCTTTTCGTACTGCACTTACCCATACTATTCTTAATGTGGATTCCTGTATTGTCTTCCTATTTCTAGTTTCTCAGTATCTTCTGAAAGACCTTTGGCCACTTCTGGTTTAATCTTTCTATCATACTGTAGTTGAGAACTATGAGCATTTGTGTAAGGAAGTGTTTTTTCCCTTGTAGATAACAGTTTATTTTGTATTGAATTGCAACTGAACTTAAATGAAACTAATGTTCACTGTCAAATATAAGATCATGGAAGAAAACCATTGACTTTGAAGTAGACTAACTGAAATTTTTACACAGGCAGTGGACTGAAGATGAAAATATTAAACTCACATTGTTACAGAACTGTTGTACCACATGAGAGGCCCTAGGTGAAGTACTGCTTCAAGTGACTGAAAACAGTCTTGAGATTCATTCTCCCACACTGCAAACTAGTTCACCATATGTCAGTTTCCTAACATTCTGGAATGAAGTCACAGACTCAAAAAATTGCAGAACAGCTGACGTTGTAAGGATCCTTAGGAGATCATCTAGTCTAATATTTCTTCTCAAAGCAGGGTCAGCTGGAACAGCTTGCACAGGACTATAACCAGTCATTTTATTAATATCTTCATGGATGAACACTCTAAAACCCATTCAGGCAATCTGTTTCAGTGTTTTACCACCCTCATCATAAAAAAAACTAGAAATATAACTTCTTTCAATAGTTTCTTCTATTTCAGTTTGTGCCCATTTCTTCTTGTCATTGTATGGAACACACTTGATAGAGTTTAGCTCCACCTTCTTTACTCTTTCCCATTAAGTATTTTTACACCTTGATAAGAGTTGTCTGAGCTTCTCTCCTCCAGGATAAGCAGTCCCATCTCTCTCAGACTCTCTTTGTATGACAGTCCCTTAGTCATCTTTGTTTTGGTATGTCCATGTCTCCCATACTAGGGTGCCCAGAACTGGACTGCAGATCACTGCATCACTGCAGATGTGACTTCACCAGTATGCGTAAAGCAGAAGAATCACCTCCATTGACTTGCTAATATTTTGGGTACTGTGCGTTTTCTCAGAAGAAACTGCAGAGAAATCTGACCTTTTGAAATGAAATTTTCTAACAAGGCATTTTCTGTTTAAGAAGGCAAAAAAAAAAAAAAAAAAAAAAGGAAAAAGGGGCAAAGGAAACGAAACAAAACTTTTTTTAGCAACAGTGAGTCCCCTCTTCATAGTTTGGAACTGCAGCAAAATCAGAGCTACCCTCTGTGGATGTCCTTTTATGGACAAGAAATGCGTTTTCTCCATTCTCAGTTTGTCACAGTATGAGTTCGCCTAAATCTAGACAGTTGTTTGCAGCAAAGCTATGCTTTGAAAGAAATTCTTAGATTTTCAGTTACCATGCAGTTACTGTCATACCTAAATAAATACTAACTTCATGTAGATGGATCTCAGAGCCCAGACTGAGCTGTATAAAAGATCTTTTCCTGTGCAATTTAGATTGCCCTTGGTAAATTACATTCCTTACAAAACAGAAAAGACATTTTAAAACATGTCATTCAACAGATTTCTCATAGCACTCAGAAGAGCTAACTCACACATAATATGACACACAAGGCCATAGAACGGTTAGGAAAGCTCTGAGAACACTCTGCTCAAAAGCTGAAAGCATTATTCATGCCAGCATGCAGCTGCATGTAATCACTGGTCTGCTTCATTTCAAAACTAAGTGGCACTAACAAAATACACAAGTTGGAGCAGGTGATGAGGTGAGAAAAGTAAGACTAGAGTTCCTGCAAACTCCATTTAATGTCATACTGCACACAGATAGGGTTAGAGAACTCAAAATCAAATCAGTTAAAATAAACTCTTTTTTCTTACCCATGGCAGAACTATGTTAATGGTAAAAATCTTTTGTTGAAAAATACTTTGTTGAACCTAAAGTAAAATGTCTTATAAATTTGGTGGGAAAAGTTTATACTACTCGGAAATTTAACCTGCAATTTAACTTAATAAATTATGTGCTACAAAAAGTAAATTATCTCAGAACAAATCTCTACAGTTTTCTGACATATTTTGGGGACAAGAATTTGGAAAGGAAATGCAAAGATTGGGTTAAAGAAATGACAGTTCTTAGGGAGTTACTATGAGACAGTTCTCCTAGGAGCTGTTTACCTGTGAAGATAGTGGTGTACTCAGAAATTCCAGTCCAGAAAGATCATGTAAAGTTGGCTGTGATACACAGCCTACTTGACATTAAGGCATATCATCTTACCTGACTTAAGTGAGTCCTCAGTGTATATCGAGTATAACCATACATAAAATTGAATCAGTATAATTATCTTTCTGTGCAATATATACTATACCTGACCTTGTTGTTCTGTGGTTGTAGAAGATTTTAGAGATCTCAGTTTGAATCTGAAAAAATTGACCTAGCATCTTCTCTGGATTTACATCAAAATGTATCCCTTATTGACCTACCTGTTTATGATGAACTCGTCATTTGACTAGGAACTCAGTATTGGAAGAACGTAGTGGTAGATAACTTGATTCACTTTGTGCCTGTAGCCTCCTGTACCTCCAAGTTTCATTTCCATTTCATGTTTGGTAATTCAGGAAGGGCTGCTGACATATTCTATAAAACTCTTTTTTCCTGAGCTGCTGAGAATCTTTGGATTAGGTTTGCTTTCATCTTCTACTATTCCATGTAGTCTTCTAGATATCTGGGATGTAGCTTTGATGCTTTGAGCTACTGCTAGACTCTTGCTAGAGGTGACTAAAAAGAGTGGGTGGGTACATGGTTCAAAGAAGTCATTAAATGTGGTCAGAAAACACTGTGCTATGTGAAATTTGGAGAAGTAGTGGACATCAAAGTAGGAAAATATTCATTTCTTCATATTTATCCCTTTGTATAGTGTCAGTCTCCCCTTACTCAGAGATGCTACCTCAGCTTTCAAAAGTGATTTAAAACATGTTAACTGGAGCAAAGATCCTTAGCAGAACTAGGAGTAGAACTAAATGGCAGTTAAGCAGTCTGAATGGTATAGAGGACTTATAGGAAGAGATATCACACCGTGGCAGGAAAGCCAGCAAAAACTGGTAGTTTATAGAGCAGACTGTTAATGTGCGCTAAACAACTTTGACTTGGAGACTGCTGACATTCGTGGCATAACAGGTAAAACCAAACATTACTAAAAATGTGATACATTGCAAAGTTGTTCAATCTTTCAAGTGCAGCTTAGCTTTATTTTGTTTTAATGGTTTATATTCCTGTGATGTTGACAGGGTATTGATGCTGTCTAGCATATGCGTCTTGAGGAAGTCCTAAATTTAGGAGAAATAAACAATCTTACCTATTATTTTCATTGAGAAATGAAATCCCCACCAGACTCTGGTAAATTACTTTCCAATCTATTCTGACACAATGCTTTACATAAGATTGGAAAGTTTTTTTTGTTTTGTTTTGTTTGTGGTGATTAAAAATAATAAATATCTTTTATTTTGATTACTCTCTGAACAGTCTACACAGCTGAAGCACAAAATGTCATTTAATATGTGCTGTGAAAATAGTGAAACCCTAGTACTGTGAGACACAGCCTAAGTATCCACTTTTAAGTCATTGCTGAGAGGAGCCGGAATAGAAGCTGGTGTGACTGGTGAATTTTTTATTCAGCATTGTAATACCCAACATGATTTATATAAGTCAGCTTGAAGTATGTGGCACTTTCTGAAAAATTTAAGAGCAGCTTTTTTTTTTTTTTTTTTTTTTTTTTTTTTCCCAGACTAAGCAATGATCATTTGTAGTGGCAGACAGTTCATTCAGGCTTTTGCATGATAAAGTGCAATTATTCTCATTGCTTGCTAAACTATTTTCATAAACTCTTGGAAAACAAGAAGTAACAAAATGCCCTTTTCATTTTCTAATCTTTATAACTTTGTTGATAAGAAATGCAGTCCTTACTTTCTGTGCTTCAGGAGGGAATGAAAATGTACAGAATGAAAAATATCACTGCATCATGAATATTCAGATGGCAGAAGATAGATTATGAAATAATTGTACATTAACATTTGCACATATTTCAGAATAGAAATTGACTATTTGTCAATATCAAATTGACTATTTGTTGTTGACTATATGTCAACAACATATGCCTGTAGGAGAATTTATTATGATAGATGGCTACAGAGCAGTGAGTGCCCCAAGAGATGCTATGACCCTCCTGAACATTTCTGTTTCTCAAGACACAGAAATTTCAACATACACAGTTTGAAACCAAAGATTTCACAAGAGCCAGACCCACTAAGAAGCCTGAGAATTCAGACATAAAATCAACTGGGACTGGGTTATGGCAGCTCTATGTGTTAACCCTCAGGGCCAACCAAACTGTAAGCTAGAGTGAAGGACTTGAAACCAATGCATTCCTCTTGCAAATGGGCTGGGGAGTAGGGGAACACACTGTATCTGAGGAGGAGGGACCCACAGTAGATCAGTAGCTTTTAATTACGAGTTGCTCAAGGCCATTTTCAAGAGAGAACACATCTCAGCAGTTGAGTCCCAACAGTCTCCAGTGAGAGGTATACACTTAATATATTGCAGTAATGGAATTAAGCCTATTGAGTCCCTGTCATCTCCTCTTTAAACACTTATATACTTGAGTATGAAAAGCTCACTTGCACTTCAAACGAATCTACCTTACTTATTATTACAGTTGTGATCTTGACCCTACTTTTCTCTATAGAAAGCTTTCCCAACTGGTGAGAGCTTTCCGAGAGACAGAATAATCACAAAATGTGATAATACATCTGCTGTGAGGGGAAAATGCTTTCTTCACTGTTAAACACGCTGTGTAGAACTGCAGCAACTTTGGTCCTTTTCTGATGCAGCTGATTGCAACTTTTTGTGTGTCTGCATTTGATCCTTCTGCAAATGTATCTTTTGGAGATTAGATTCTGATCAATTTACACATACCTATCTATTTCCAAGAGAAAGGACTGGAGCAGTTCCTCAGTGCTTACCTCACGACTTGGAACAACAACTGCTTCTCACACCTTGTGCAACGGTAATTCTGTTAGGGTTTCGTCCCTCCAACACTGACATGGAATTCTGGGCAGCTGAGATCTCCCAGAGGTGCTGGAGATCTCTCTCACTCTCTCACTCTCACTCTCCAGCATCTTCTATCTCTTCCACCAAGAGGCTTGACTATTAATAATGTGTACCAACCGCACTAGTTGCATCCTCTGCTCTGTGATCAGCTACAGAAGCAGATAATTTGCCTGTAGTTTTGCATTTGTCTATTTTTTCAGTTTTTGGGTGTTTTTTGTTTGTTTGTTTGTTTGTTTGTTTTTGGAAATCATTTGAAAATTAGAAATAGGAAGCACAGGAACTAATCCATGATGGAGAATAATATAAGGTGATATAGTATTTTCATTGCTAATTGTTAATAGCAAAAGAGTCAAGCAGCAAGCAAATTAAATTTGCAGCAGAACTGGGAAGGTATGCAAACAGCAGTTAGCAAAAAAAAATGCAATCTCTGCTGGGGAGATGAAGACATAAAATATTGGCCGAAAATTACAAAATGAGAGTTGGACTAGAAATTACAAGTTAGTATACTGGGAGAATAACGATCTTGAGCAAAGACCTAAGAATTATTGAAAACTTTAGAAAGGTATAATATTTAATAAATGCAAAAAACATGGCATTGCATTGCAGAGCTAGGAAGGAATTTTTGTTGCACAGCAGAAAAATCAGGAAAGCTGTTTGAAAGTTGGAAAGTACTGTCATATAAAAATAAAATAAAGAGCAGCAAAAAAGACTAGGAGGTTTGTATAACTGACATTTAAGGAATTTGCCTTGAATGTACAAGCTTTTGCTATAATGTGATAAAAAAGGCATGACAGCAAACCTAGTGCAAAGATCTAGAAAGTGTAAACACTGCTAAAAGCGAGTGTTCACTGTAGGGTGGGGCAAAGGAATGCAATCAGGAAAAATGAAATTAAATTAAAGAAATAGAAGTTAAGCTGATCATCAAAATAAATTCTCAAGCTCTACAAGATGTTTGCAAACAAGCCCAAAGCCACACCAAAGAGGCCTGTTTTATGTTTTGCTACAGCCCTGAAAATCTATCTAAATTTTCTTTTTTTTTTTAAACTCTTTGACAATCCTTTCAAGTCAATCTGGATCTACTTTGGCTCAAACAGGGCCAATAAATTGTTTTGTATTAGTCAGACAACAGTTCCTGTTTCTCCTGGTAGGATATGAAAGAGCAGCCTTTTAAAGACTTTGCAAAGTAAGATATGAGGTATAAAAACATGAGGTGTTTTCATATTTACATTCCCACTGGATGAATCATTTACATGAAGGATTAATTTTTTTTTTCCAGAAAAAATGAGAAAACTTCAAAAACATATATTTTTAGATTAGATTTTCTGGTGTTAAAAAAACACAAGCAGAAAAGTCTTTCAAACTGCGAAATTCAAAATAATGTTTTGCTGGAATTTAGTTTGAAAGCAAGAGGATTTCTGTTTTGTTTTGCTTTGTTCTGTTTTAAAAACTGAAACTTTCCTTATCTGTCTTTTTAAGTATTTTCTAATTTAGTTTTTCTTTTTATAAAGTAAGGAAAAAAGTCAAATCAAGCAAGCAAGCAGAGGAAAGAAAGAGTCAGAGTTCCAAAAATATTAGACCCTCACTATGAAGTCCCAGATCCATTGACCTTTTTAATGGATACAGGCAAAGTTCATATTCAGAAGGAAACAGAGATAGAGGAAATGCCAGTTAGAAGTTAAGTGACCTTTCATTTACTTTGAATGAAAATTTCTGAACAGAACCTGAGATGCTTTTGTTGAAAAGAGAGCTTCTCTTCCATTTTCTGACGGCCTTAATGTGACCTGAGAATGCACATTTGCCTGGAAAGCAGGAATGCTATTTGGGCAATAATGTATCTCTCAAGGTCTGTAAGGCATCATTTGATTGGAAGGAGCAGCATTCCGGCTCAGAAGCTTCTCCCAGACACTGCATGAGCCTTGCTGTGTCTCCACATGTAATGCACTTCTGCTTCAAATGCGTTCCATGGGACTGGGACTGTCATTGTGCAAGGGACTCAGTGGAGAAGCCCTATTTCATTTTAACTAAAACTGCATCCATGTTTGCTTTGCAAAATCCCTTGGCTCCTGATTGCTTAAAAGCTGTGCAGAAATACATCCTTGGCAATTTTGTGAATCAAGTTTGTTTTCTGAAATGACTCTCCATACTCCTCAAAGGTTCACCAACCTCCAAATACAAAAGACAACATGCTAGACATACATGTGCAAAGTTTTGGATGTAGATGCTGTGAAGGCAGGATTTCTGAAGAACAAGAGGCCTGCTCCAAATAAATTCAATCACCAGAAAGAATTCAGCACAAATTGGACAAGGCTTTAGCAGATAAAGAGGTGGTGGAGATGACAATGTGGCTACAGACAGTGGCTGTTGGATCCTTGCTCTGTCATACATGTAAAATGTAACTTATTGTTTTTGTCCAGACCATAATAAGGAATTTTTACTGCACTATAAGACTAATACATCTTTCATGATTATCGCACAGGTGCAGCAGTTTGCTCATAACTAGCTTGGAATATCGTTCAAGTCATTCTCAGAGAAAAGCAGTCTGTATTTCTGATAGAAATAAGTTTTTCTCACAAAATCACAGAATTGCAGGGGTTGGAAGGGACTTGAAGAGATCATCAAGTCCAACCCTCCCGATAAAGCAGATTCCCAACAACAGATTGCACTGATCTTGAATATCTCCATAGAAGGTGGCAACCTCTCTGGGCAAGCTGCTCCAGTGCTCTGTAAAACTTACCATAAAGAAATTCTTCCGCATGTTTAGGCCATTACTCCTTGTCCTAACACCACAGATCACAGAGAAGAGCCTTGCCTCATCCATTTGCCTTCAACCTCCCTTTTGATATTTATAAACATTAACCAGATTCCCCCTCAGTCTTCTTTTCTTCAGGCTGAACAGTCCCAGATCTCTTAGCCTTTTCTCATTAGGGAGATACTCCAGGTTCCTAACCATATTTGTATCCTTCTGATGGACTCTCTCTAGAAGTTCCGTATCCCTCTTGAACTGGTGAGCCCAGATCTGGACACAGTACTCCAGATGTGGCCTCATTAGGGCAGAATAGTGGATCAACTCCCTCACCCTGCTAGCCACACTCTTTTTAATGCATCTGAGGATACCATTGGCCTTCTTTGCAATGAGGGCACACTGTTGGCTCATGGCCAACCTGTAGTCCACCAGAATACCCAAGTCACAGAATCACAGAATGGCCAGGGTTAGAAGGGACCACAAGGATCATGAATCTCCAACTGTCCTGCCACATGCAGGGTCACCAACCTCCCCATTTAATACTAGACCTGTTAATACTAGACTAGGCTGCCCAGGGCCCCATCCAATCTGGCCTTGAACACCTCCAGGGACGAGGCATCCACAACCTCTCTGGGCAGCCTGTTCCAGCACCTCACCACTCTCTCTGTAAAGAATTTCCCCCTTACATTCAACCTAAATCTCCCCTCCTTCAACTTAAAACCATTTCCCCTTGTCCTGTTGTTATCAACCCTTTCAAAGAG
>JAOWBP010050712.1:0-18208 GCA_028571105.1 Tragopan temminckii | reverse complement strand
CCAACCACCAGGGAGATTCTGGGGCAAAAGGCCAGATGATGAGGATAATGAGTGGCCATACCCATTGCGCGGCGAAAGGCGCAGAGTACGCCCAGTGGCTGTCCAGTTGTGAAGTGCCAGCGATGACGCCGTTGGCGATGAGTTGGCCTGTCACGAAGCTTAGATTGATCCAGGAGGTCAGGATGAGGACGCGGTCCCACCAATTACGCTGCTGTTCCCGCCGCATTCTCGCGCGCAGGTGCTCAAGCGCCTGAATTCGTGCAGTGACCTCGGCTGCGAGCTCTCTTGGTATCCGTGTGTGGAGATCTGCGGTTTCACCCTTGCGACGCGCTGAGAAAACGATGCGGTCGGACGACGCGTCTATCAGATGCACTGAGAGGTCGAATGTCTGCGGGCTTATGCAAAAATTCCCTTCCACCGCGTAGCGTGCGCGCACCCTTCGCGCGAGGGAACGAATGTTTGCAGTCTTGTTTCGCAAGGCAAATGCCGTGCGCCGGGAAACAACGGAAACACAGCTGGCACCGGCCAGTGTCGTAATGAGCTCGTCCGTGAAAGCCTCGGCCTGGCTGGCATGTCTTTGCTGTCCTCCGGATGCTGTGAAGGGCAGGACAAGGATGCCGGGTAGATCTCTCGTTCCGAACTGAAGGTGCCGCCAGTCACCAGCCGTCGTCGCGGAAAATTCGGTCCTTTCCGGACATTCAGATACGGCTCCGACGAAGCGGAAACCGGTTGATCGCAGCGTCGCAATCAAGCGCTGTTCGTTACCATTATCGCCAATGACGGCACGCGCCGCGTTGATGCGCGAATGAAGCGTGGCATCGGAGATGGCCCGGCCATCCCAGATGGTCCGAATGATCTCGTCTTTGCTCACATACCGATTGCGGTTGCGTATCAAAAGAGCCAGCAAATCGAACACCTGCGGTTCGATTGCTCTGGGAAGGCTCGAAAACAGCAACTCGCGTCGCTCCGTAGAGAGCGCGCACGTCTCAAATTTGTAGATCACACCGCAACCCCCGAACCGCTTCGACGTGATCAGGGCTCATCAGCATCAGGCTTCCTGAAGCAAAAATCAAGCTGCCCTGAAAGCTTCAGACAGATGTTGATGCTAGGAATTCCGTGGCGGGCAACTGGGCCACCGTCGCGAGGCGGGTCGCGCGGTGGCTACTTCCCGGGTGTGCCGCTCTCGATGAGGTCAGAGCAATCAAGCGACGAGCGTTCCCGGCCGTTGGGTGAATGCGAGGCTGAGATGGGCGGTTCGCTGCCGACGGGCTTTATGGGTGTTTCCGTGAGAGATTGGCGTGTGTTCTTCGCAGAGCTGCCTGCGGCCGTAGCCATCCTTATCGGCGCGTTCGTTCTGCTTCTAAACCTGTCTTTGCCTGTTGCCGATTACGAGGACGCCTCGCCGGCGGTGCGCGTGGCGATCGTTGGCGAGTAGGCGGGCAATCATCGGACCTGCGTTACCGAAGCTGGTGATCCCGTCATGCGAGGCCGTCGATACCTTCCAGCGCGCAATGAGGGGAAGCCTCGATGATTGTGAAGGCGCAACTCATGTTCATACTGGCCGTCGCAGCATGCGTTGGCGGATGGGTAGGCTTCACGCACATCAGCCGTACGCCACGCCATGCTGTCGCGGATAAATCTCGTGTTCCGGTCCCGCAGGTGACAACCGGAAGAATGACCTGGCAGGACGATCCCTCACTCATGGATTCGTCCTGGCGAGAATGGCCGTCCCTTGTGAATTTCTGAACTGCAGGCAGAGGCGGACCGCGGTGTCCAGGGAAAGCCATGCCGCTTGTGTGGTTCGTGGGCAGGCGCCTATGCTTGAAGAACTGACGCATCGAAGCGATCCTCGGATATGCAGGGCGCGACAGCTATCCTCGCAGCAGCCTCATCTGCTATCAGATACAGATCTACAGGCTGACGCGAACAAAACTGCTTCGTCGATGGTTCGCGCCATGCGACGCGTGCTTGCAGTTTGGTTAGGCTTTGCAAAGGCAAAGCCGGGCTGAGCAGCTACATCGAAGCCAAAACCCCGGCGTACATCCGGGAGTGGCCGGGTGACCGCACGCGTAAGGGCGAAAATCTCATGAGGACGGCTTTGAACAAACAAATCCCTGGTGCGCTGGAAGCCCCGAAGTATCTTTGAGGCTGTTTCCACTGTTGCTTCTTGATCTCTGGATGCGATTCTTCTTCGACGTCGTGACTGCAAATGGTAAGGCGGCGGACACCGAAGGCCAAGAATTCCAAAGCTTGAAACAGGCGACGGACGAGGCGAAGTGGTCCGCGCGCGAAATTGTCATTGATCAACTCCGGCAGGGGCGACCTTTTCCATCGTTATGCAAGGTTGAGATCGTTGATGACCGGGGGCTTGTCGCTTTGATCCTCGCGTTTGGAGACATCGTACAGGAAGATCTGAAGAGCGCTAAAGGGGGATAGGATCAAGAAATCTGGTCATCTATGCTTCAACTGCGTCGTCTTGGCAGGGAGAAGGTCCACTTGGTCCGGCGCTTCGTTTTAGGAAGCGAAGATCGGCCAAGGATTATTCCCGCATGACTAGCGTCGACCAGGCGCATACTGACCTAGTAAAGGCAGGGAACCGAACGTTGGACCTCGCACGAGAATTGGCAAATAGTATCGCGATTAGCGACGTGCCGCGTGCGCATTGGCCTGAAGTGCTAGCTCATCTGGCCGATTTAATTGAACCCCGTAAGGACGTCGTTGACCACCTTGAGGGGTGATTTTCGGGGAGTAGCTCAATGGAAGAGCTGCGGCGGTCCAACGCCGACGATGGAGGTTCGATCCCTTCCTCCCCTGCCAACGCTCAAATCCGCAGACCTGCAAGATCCGGCAGGCCCGCCTCGCACGTTGCGGGTGCAGTCGGTCGACGCCTCGGACAATTCGCAGTGAGGTTGGCCAGAATCGTGGATAGCTTGGCGTCGCGGCCGTATTCGTGCATCAAGTTAGCCGTAAGATAATGCCCAGCCTCCGCGCACCTGGCGCATTCTACGCGCAACACCCCCAACCTGCCTGCGACGTCGCTCAACGTTAGTGCCTTTTTTTCCGGCATCAGCCTTCTCGTCCTCGAAATTTCATCGCGCGCAAACCTTGGGCCTCCATTTCTTCAGCGCGGCAATACGTTGCAATTTTGCAGAACTGCCGAGAGGGTCACCGCTACGCCCTTTGCACGGCGAGCAGTGAACTGGAGCGCTTCGATGGACGGTGCTTCGTCATCTGTATGCATCATGGCCAGCAGCAACAATTTCGAACTGGCACAACGTAGCTTAAGCGTTAGGTTGGGGAAATGGACAAATCTGATATACGTCAACGATTGTAAGGTGAGTGTGCGCTATAGGACGCGGGGTAGGCCGTATTCAAGAGGGCGCAGCTTTGATCAGTCAGAAGCAATTGCACGTTCAGCTAAGGGAAGCCTTACTGAAGAAAATTTCATCGGGGGAGTGGCGTGCAGGGCAGCTTATTCCAAACGAACTCGACTTGGCGCACGCCTACCAAATAAGCCCTGGCACCGTCCGCAAAGCCATGCAGTGGATGGAGCAGGCGCGTTTGGTGGTCCGCAAGCAAGGACGAGGAACCTTTGTCCTGGATCGCGAGGGACCCGATCTCACTGAGCGATACGTTCGCGTGAGAAATTCAGAGGGCGAACTACCCAAAGCGGACATCGTGGTTCAACACACATCCGTCGAACAAGCGGCGCCAGAAGAGTTGCACGAGCTTGAGCTAAAATCCGGTGCAATGGTACGGCGCATCTCGCGAATGTATTCCATCGAAGGCGCACCCTTCGCGTGGAGCAAGGCGTCGATGTCGGCGGCGCTGTTCAACTTAGCGGACGTGGACGTCAAAAAGCTTATTACCCTCCCGAGAATCGCCTCCAATTGTTGCGTCATTCTGGGCGAAGGCGAAGAACGCGTCAGGCCGGTGGCGGCTGACAAGGCGGTTGCATCAGTGCTGAGATGCCGTGAAGGTACCTTCGTGCTCGCCTCTGAAACTTTGATACTAACTTACGACGGTGTGCCTGCTGAATGGCGGCGAAGCTTCAGAGTGCTCCCTGATGGGTTCTACTATTCGGTGCCAATCGGCGTAACTGCGTCAGGCGAATAAAGATGCTCAGCGAAGCAGGCGGACCAAACCGCAGCCCATTGGCGTCAGCCCGTTCGCGCTTCGATCTTGCCTAGAGGCCGGCGCTTCGACTAACGCTATCCACTTTGAAAGCGCGGCTCAGCTTTGCGAGTGAAGATTGGCAGGTCAAGACGGAGTTATGGCGGAAACCGGGGTCCATGAATGAAAGCAACGAGCCGTGTCGCCAAGTTGTCGAACACCCGATCTGATACGCGACAAGCCCTGCTGGCTGCGGCTCGTAAGGAGTTCCTGCAGGAGGGTTACTTCGACACTGACACCAACAAGATTGCCCGCAAGGCAGGTGTCGCGGCTGGCTCGTTCTACAATCATTTCCAGGACAAGCGCGAGATCTTCATTGAGGTCTACAACACGTATGTGGCGGACCTTCTGGAGATCTTCAAACCTGTGCTTGATGTCCGGGTCGACCTTGACGTGTATGCATCGGTGATTTCGTCGCTTGTCGAGCATCATCATCGATGGCGTCGGTTTCGATCGAGCCTCGGAATGCTGGTTGCAAGTGACCCGAAGGTCAAAGCCGTCAAGCAGCTGCAGCGCCGTCGACAGGTTGATTTCCTGATAGCGCAAATTGGGGGCCGGAAAGGGACCACGGGACATTTCTCGACTGCGGTTGCCGTTGCACTCGTCAAATGCGAAGCCGTTCTCGATGCCCTTGCGAGCGGTGATCTTGCCGAACTTGGTGCGGACCGACAGCGGGTCATTCATCTTGTCCGTGAAGACTTTGTGCGGCTGATTGCCGAGCTGAAAGGCTGACCGCACCTCGCCACGCCAGACCATCCACAGTCGCGCCGACAGAAACTCGAACTTGCCAAAGGGACGATGTCATGCTTTGACTGATAAAAATATCAGTTGGGAGCCTGGATCGATGCAGACGGACCTTATCGAGCAGAAGAAGGCCTATTACGAGGATGCTGAAGCGCAGGCTGCGGCCATGTTCAGGCCCACGCCGTGGTCATTGCCCCAGAAAGTCGCTTTGAGCTGCCGCATTCTCGCGCGTCAGGGACACAATTCGAGTGTGGCCGGGCAGATCAGCGCGCTGACGGAGGCAGGCGACACCTTCTGGACCCAGCGTTACGGACTGTCGCTGCTCCAGATTGCGGTTTCCAATCTTGTGCGCGTCGATCATGATTTGAAGACCGTCGAAGGCGAAGGCTTCGCGAACCCGGCGAACAGGTTCCACAAGTGGATCTACCGTTCGAGGCCCGACGTGCGGGCCATCGTCCACACACATGCCGTTCACGCCTCGGCGCTAGCCATGCTGGGGGAGCCACTCATTGCCTCGCACATGGACACGGTCGCCCTGTTCGATGACGTGGCGCATCTGCCGGAATGGCCAGGCGTTCCGTTTGGCGACGAGGAAGGCCGGATCATTGCCGGGACACTGGGGAATTGCCGCGCAATCCTGCTCGCGCATCACGGACTCCTGACCGTTGGCAGAACCCTCGAGGAGGCAGTTACACGGGCGTCGATTTTCGAGCAGGCCGCCAAACTTCAATTGCTTGCTATGTCGGCCGGATCAGTTCGCCCGTTGCCCAGAGCCATCGGGCTCGACGGTCGGGCCTTCGCCGACTCGCCGCTCTACTCGCCAGCGCATTTCGAGGCCTGGGCGGCCGAGGCGATGCCGACCGACAGGGATTGCCTCGAGTAGGCCGCGCTAGGGAAGGAGGCAGGTCATCTGATGCGTCAGACGCACCCGCATACCGTCACTGTTCCCATGGCCATCGGGTTTGGCGCGGCATCATTGGCATCGTCAATCTTCGGCACAGCACCGCAGGTGCTGCTGCTCTTCTACATGACTGAGATTCTCGCCATCCCTGTTGCCTGGGCAGGGACAGCAATCTTCATTCCCAAGATCTGGGAATGGGTTATCGATCCGATTGTGGGCTCGATTTCTGACAGCTACAAGGGCTCGATTGGGCGCAGGCGTCCTTTTCTCCTGATGGGAGCGCTCGCGTTCGGATGCACGTTTCCGGCTCTTTTCGCGTGTCCGCCCTACGAGAGCGATATCGCGCGGCTTGCCTGGGTGCTGGTCGCATTCATCGCATCGACGACCGCATACTCGATCTTTTTCGTGCCGTATCTTGCTATGCCCGCGGAGATGACCGAGGAGGCTCCGAAGCGCACATTGTTGATGGCGACACGCATAGGGTTTGTCTGCCTCGGCATTCTCCTCACGGGCGCAGGCGGTCCGCTTCTCGTGAAAGTCTTTGGCGGCGGGCCAGACGGGTATCGCGCGATGGGCGGGCTCCTCACTGTCATCGCGTGTTCCAGCCTCATCACGACTTACTTGTCGACGCGCAAAGCCGCGTTCGCGCCCCCGAATTCTGACCGCCTGACGCTGCGGCAGAAATTGGGCATCGCCATAAGCAATCGTCCGTTCGTGCTTCTGTTGGCGACCTACATGCTGCAATGCTTCGCCATGGCTGCGTTTGCGGCAGGCCTTCCGTACCTGGTGAAGTACATCCTGGGACGCGAGCAGTCTTACTCTGGTCTAATTTTTCTTTGCGTTATGGGGACCGCAATCCTCTCGATGCCGGTGTGGGCCCTCGTTGCGCGACGCATAGGTCGGCGGGCGGCATACCTCTGCGGTACGAGTATCTACATCCTCACCTGTGGTGCCTGCTGGTGGCAGCCCATGGGCGATCTCTCATTGGCGTTTTTCATTTTGATGGGGATCGGCTTTGGCGGGGTGCAGCTTTTTTCCCACGCGCTCCTGCCTGATGCCATGACGGCAAACGCTCCGGCGGCCGGCGGACGACGGGAAGGTTTGTTCAGCGCCTTCTGGGTCATCGGGGAGAAATCCGCGTTCGCAATCGGCGCTCTCACCGTCGGTTTGATGCTTCACGCTTTTGGCTTTGCGTCGGCGTCCGGCGGAGTGGCCGAGCAGACCGATCATGCCCTCGTCGGGATGCGCATTTCGATCTCGATTCTGCCTGCAGCGTCGCTCGCGACAAGTTTCGTCCTGATCGCCGCATCGTCTCTTGGATCGCACGAAGTGAGGTCAGCAGAATGACTACCACGATTGCGCGCGTGAAATCATCTTCCGGTGTCCCCATCTGGGCGCTTGTCACGTCACAGGGGCTGACTCCCATTCGCGGTGACTACCAGAGCACGGGCCAGCTGCTTACTCAGGGAAGAGGCGATATTGACGCCGCGCGCAAGGCCCCCGTGGATGTCGGGTTGCAGGACGCGCGCGTCGTGAGCCCCATCACGCGCGATCAGAGATTGGTCTGCCAGTTTGGCAATTACAGAAGTCACCTTCTCGAAATCGGCATAGACCCGCCGGAGAGCGCGGCAAACACCGTCTTCACCAAGGCTCCCTCTTCTATCTGCGGCCCCACCGACAATATCGTGTACCCCCCGCAGGTGAGGCTCCTCGACTACGAGATCGAAATCGGCCTCGTCATTGGATCGCCGATTACCGCTCAGGTGAAAATTTCGAAAGAAGCGCTCGGCAGATACTGCGCCGGCCTCGTGATGCTCAACGACGTCAGCGCGCGAGATGTTCAGCTCATCGAGGGCCAGTATCACAAGGGCAAGAGCTTCCGCACCTTTGCACCGATCGGTCCCTATCTGGTCCTTTTGGACGACGAGGAGTGGTCGCTTTTCGATCAACTCCAACTGCGATTGAAGGTTGACGGGGTTCTCCGCCAAAAAGAGACGGCGGCCGACATGGTCTACAAGCCCGAGGCAACGCTGACAGAGCTCTCAGGGGTTTTCGACATGCTGCCGGGAGATGTCATCGCCACAGGAACACCTGCAGGTGTCGCACTCAGTGCGCCTCCAAGGCTCGTCCAGCGACTGATGCAGCTGGTTCCGGAAGCCCCCCGATGGCGGGCATTCGTGCGGCGGCAGCTGAAAAACGACAGATATCTCCGGCCAGGCCAGACCATCACTGCATCCATCCGGACCTCCGATGGTCGGATCGACCTCGGACAGCAATGCAACAGCATCGTGAAACATGAGGCCCACCTATGAGACCTTCCGCACGCGCCGCCATCTTCGCCGGAACTGGAGGGGGGCTTCTTGCACTGGCCTTACTAGTGATTGCCTTGGTCACCCAAGGCTCGCAGGGCATATTCCAGATCAATCGGCCGAGTGCCGATTACGCGGCACTTCTGATTGCACGAGATGCCTACCTCAGATTGGATCTCGGAGTGGACTTTGTTTTTCTCACCTTCTATGCAGCGACAGGTTTGTCATTGGCTGTATGGATCGCGGACATGCAGCGGGGTGAAGCCGGAAACCTGATGGCGATTGCTAGCGGCTACACCGGAGCGGCAGGCCTCGTGACGACCGCCTTGCTGGACACGATCGAGAACACGCACATCCTTGCGCTTCTGTCCCTGGCACAGCAAGGGCAGGTCATCCCCCAATCCGACATCGTTTGGCAGATGGCAGAAAGCCAGACCAAGTTCGTGATCAGCTATTTTGCACTTTTCATTATGTCCTTCGCGTTGCCACAGAACACGCTTATCGAGAAGTTTGCCGTCTTTTTCCTGCGCTGGGTCCAGCTCCCTGTTGGCATCGCCATTTTTGTCGTCCCGAGCGACATCGTCAGGCCGTTCTATCTGGCGCGGGCCATCTCGTTCGTCGTTGGCCTCCTGGCGGTCGCCTACATCGTCTATAACAACGAAAAGAGCCGCCGCGCCGCCGCGTAGCTGGCAGCGTGGCACTCCGTGAAAGGGAGTCGCGGATGCCCTCGCCAGCCGTCGGGACCGCGCGGGCGATTACGCGCGCCTTTGAAGGCTAGCCTCGGCGTGCCGCAGACACGAACAGTTTCATGAGCTCTGAAACGTTCTGACGTCGATCGTCGCTGCGTCTCATGGCCCAAAGCTCGGCCCGTCGGGTGGGACGCCTGAGCGGTCGATAAATCACGCCGGTGAAGTTGAGCCGGGTCACCGACTTCGGTACTATCGAGATTCCTCGTCCAGCAGACACGAGGCCGAGCATAGCGGTCATCTCGACAACTTCATCGACAATGGTGAGATCGGCGCCAGAGTCTGCGATCTGGCCGAGGATATCCTCGCGAAGACGGCCACTGGATGTTGGTAGTGTCACCAGGGGTTCGCCGTTCAGGTCCCTCAGATTGATCTCGCGCAACTCGGCCAGCCGCGAGCGGGCGGGAAGGGCCACGACAAAGGGTTCGGTGAGTATTCGAACCTGCGAGAGACCTGGCGCTGCTGCATGTTCCCGGGTCACGGCGACATCCAGTCGTCGGCTACGTAGCGCCTCGATCTGCGCTCCAGACGTCATTTGCGACAATGAAAGTTTCGTGTTGGGCAGAGCAGATTGCAGGTTCTTAACAACGCGTGGCAGGATCTCGTAGGCGACTGAGCCCACAAACCCGACAGACAGCGTGCCCCCCTTGCCGTGACCGGCATGAACTGCGTCTCTTATCGCCGCATCGATGCCCGGCATCGCGGTGAGCAGCCCGTGAAGCAGCGTCTGGCCTGCAATTGTCACTTCGATTCCGCGGCCGCGCTTCTGGAACAGGCGCACACCCATCTCCTCTTCGAGCCTTGCCATCTGCACGGACAAGGCGGGCTGCGCCACACTGAGGATGTCCGAGGCGCGACGAAAGCTGCCGGCCTGGGCTATAGCCACGAAGTAGCTGAGCCGCCGAAGGTTCATTGATCGCGAAATCCTATCAGATTTGTTTGAAACGATATTGGACTGCAGGCGGAAGGAGAGGCAACCATTCTTGCCATCAATCTGTCGTGCGAGGAGAGCCATGCTGACAAGGCGTCGACTTTTCGGTGTGACAGCGGGCGCCACGCTCGTATTGACGTTTCGCCTGGAGGCGCAGGCGACAAACAGAATCGTCGTCGCATTCCCGCCTGGCGGGACGGCCGACATTGTCGCACGCAATCTGGCGGAGGCTCTCTCCCAGAGGCTCGGATCTTCTTTCATTGTCGAGAACAAGCCCGGTGCCGGCACAGCGCTCGGTACGCAGGCTGTGATCAAGGCGGCCGCCGACGGACGCACCCTTCTTCTGGGGGGCACCTCTCAGGTCATCAACCACGCCCTGAAAGGCGGCCAGCTCGGCTTTGACGTGCGCCGCGATCTGGTGCCGCTGGGAATTGCGGCATCTATGCCGGTCCTTGTCGTGGCGGGCCCGTCGACGGAGGTGACATCGCTCCCGGGGCTGATCGCGCTTTCGGCGCAGCGCCGCGAACCGTTGACCTTCGCCTCATCAGGGACGGGAAGCTCAAGCCATCTTGCCGGGGAGTTGTTCGCACGACGTGCGGGTATCTCACTTCTACATGTTCCCTACCGGGGTGCGTCTGCGGCATTCACCGATCTCATTGCTGGGCGGATAGACCTGATGTTTCCCAACACCCCAGAGGCCATTGGCCAACTCGACCAACAAGGTGTGCGGGCGCTGGCCGTAGCAGCTGCTCAAAGGGCTTCGAGCCTGCCAGCCACTCAGACAGCAGGTGAGCAGGGGATCGCTGACTTTGAGATTTCTGTTCTGCTTGGTCTCATGGCCCCTGTCGGTACGCCGCAGCAGGAGCTCGAACGTCTCTCGAATGCGAGCGAGGCGTCTCTTCAGGACCCGGATCTGCAGGCCAGGTTCCGGAAGTTGGGGATAGAGAGCTTCCCGTGGGGCCGTGGCCCTATGGAGGAAGCCATGAACGAGGAATTCACGCGTTGGACTTCGGTCATCGCGTCCGCAGGCATCAAGCTCTAGGAGAGGATGAAGACCATGGCGACGGACAAGAAGGACAGTCTGAAAGTGAAAGAGAAGTCATCCTATGTGGATGCGTACTTCAAGAAGACGGCGTCGGCGCTGCCGGCTCCAGCCTGGAGCCCTCGAGAGAAGATTGCGCTGGTTGCGCGTATTCTTGCGGACAACGGCCATGCATCGGGTCTTGCCGGTCAGGTTACAATCCGGGGCGAAAAGCCGGGGACATACTGGATCCACGATTATAGGTACGGACTTGAGGAGGTCTGCGCTCACAATGTGATGCTGATCGATTACGACCTCAACGTCATCGAAGGCCAGGGTATGGCCAATCCCGGCGCACGCTTCCATTCCTGGATCTACACGAACAGGCCGGACGTCAACGCCATCTGTCACACTCACGCAATGTATGCGTCGGCCCTTTCCATGCTTCAGGTGCCACTGATTGCGTCGCATATGGATACGGTTGGTCTTTACGAGGAGGTCGGCTTCCTGAAGGAATGGCCGGGCATCCCGTTTGGTGATGACGAGGGCCGGATCATCAGCGACGCGCTCGGGAACCGCCGCTGCGTTTTCCTGTCCCATCACGGCCCCCTGACCGCCTGCCAGTCGATCGAAGAGGCCTGCGTTCTTTTGGTCGCCATGGAGCGCGCCGCCCGCTTGCAGTTGCTGGCGAGCGCAGTCGGCCCGATCAAGGACCTCAAGCCGGCACATGCCGCAGAAGGCAAGGCGATGAAGCAGAAGCCAGGCAGCTACAATTCCTGGTTCGCCCATTATGCTCGGATGGCTGTCCACAAGCATCCGGAGTGCCTGCTATGATGTCGGCAGGCTCCTCACTTCGAATTGGCAATGCGTACGTCAACGGCACTCCTCGACTTCTCGCGTTGGACAAGGACGAAAACGTCGTTGATGCGGGGGCGGTTGTGGGTGTCACCGACACCGGGGCACTCCTGCATTCGCCCGATCTGATCCAACTTCTAGAGAGCCGCCTCGCCGAGGCGGTCACCGTCGCGGAGGCGATCACCTGGCGCCCTCCAGTCCTGGCGCCCGAGAAACTGATCATGGTGGGTCTCAACTACCGTCGGCATGCTGAGGAGACCCGCAATCCGATCCCGACCACGCCAATCCTGTTCGGGAAGTTCAACAATGCTCTTGCCGCTCATGAAAGCACGATCGAATTGCCGGTATTGCAGTCCCGACAGTTCGATTATGAGGCGGAACTTGTCATCGTTATCGGCCGCCAAGCGCGTGATATTTCGGTCGACGCCGCGCTCGACTATGTTCTTGGGTACACGGTCGGCAACGACCTTTCGGCGCGTGATCTGCAAAAGCGGACGAGCCAAATGTTCATCGGCAAATCGCTTGATGGCTTTGCCCCTTCAGGTCCCTGGATCACGACAACGGCTCTGGTCCCAGACCCGCAGTCATTACCCATCGAGTGCCGCGTCAATGGCCGCCTCGTCCAGTCGAGCAGTACGTCGGACATGATCTTCTCCTGTGCCGAGATCGTGAGCTACACGTCGCGCTTCATGACGCTGAAGCCGGGGGATATGATCTTCACCGGCACGCCGGAAGGCGTGATCTCCGGCAAACCAGAAGGCGAGCGGCATTGGCTTAAGGCCGGCGACGAGGTGACGACGAGCATTGGACGTCTTGGTAAGCTGACGGTGACCCTTACTGAGAGAACATAGTTTCAGCATGACCGTGCTGGTCTGGGCGCTCCAGATTGCTGGAGTGGCTCCAAGAGGTAGGAAGATTATTGGCGCGACTTTTAATCTGCTACACGCGCAATAGCCGCCTCAGAGTGGAGTAGCGTCGTATCAAATATTGAGACATCCAATTCCGATTGTTCGATCAGCATGCACAGTTCAGTGCAGCCAAGAATGACACTATCGGCTCCATGTTCGAGAGCTTTGTTCACTTCGCGCATGAGGGCCTGCTTCGATCGTTGAGCAGTGATGCCGTGGCACAGTTCATCGTAGATGATATGGTGGACAATATTGCGGCCGTTCTCGTCGGGAACCATTGAATCGATTCCGAACTTGTACGACAGACGATCCGTGTAAAAGCCATGTTCCATAGTAAACCGCGTTGCAAGGAGCAGAGGACGTGAGCAGCAACGTGTTTGCATTGCGGTGCCGGTCGCATCGGCTATGTGGAGGACTGGTACCGAAACGGCTGCCTGTGTCTGCTCGTAGAGCTTGTGCATCGTATTGGAGCAGATCATCAGCGCGTCTGCACCACACTGCTCTAATTCACGCGCAGCGGTGACCATCCTCATCTCAAGCTTGCTCCAGTCCCCGGAGGCCTGCTCAGCCGCAATGGGAGCAAAATTGAAGGAGCGCAGGAGAATCTCCGCCGACTGCAAGCCCCCGAACCTTGCTCTCACGATCTCGTTCAGATGACGATAGTAGATCGCCGTGCTTTCCCAACTCATACCACCGATCAGGCCCAGCAGTTTCATGGTCGCATGCCTCGCAAGAAGTGGATGAATATTTTACAGAGCAGCCTCCGCCGCAGCACTTAGTGCGACGGGGCTGTATTGACTTTTCGGAGCTACGAGCGTTGGACGATTGACTGTTCAGCCAGCCGAGATGCCGACTGGGGATCATGCGTGGGCAGATACACAACCGGGCGCTTGGCGCACCATGATGAAATACGATGAAGCGTATCCGCAGCTTGGGCTTCGTCAGGGCTCACGCCATCCACGCTTCCGGCCAGCATGGTCTGCTGAAGATAGGACGCATCGCCGGCCAGCAGGACATCGGTGTCGCCCAGATTTACGAGAACGGAGAGATGGTTAGGCGTGTGACCTGGAGTTCGAATTGCCGTCACGTCTCCTGCGCGGGTCAATGGTGCAGAGCCGAGGAATGCGGCGTTACGAGAAGCTCTCCACTCTATGGCTCGCGGCTCGAACCAAGATGGCCATCGCTGGGGAAGATAGCCAAGGATCTCCCCTCGGATGCCGCTTGCCCGCTGTATTTCTCCCTCATCCGCAAGAATGCGACTTGTTGGGAAATGGGCAAGACCGCCGTCATGGTCAATGTGCAGGTGTGTCAAGACTACGGTTTTGACGTCGCGTGGTGTTATGCCTCGAGCGCGGAGCTGGGGTCCGATTTCCTGCTCAGGCTCGATGTCAAAACGCACAGCGCAGTTGAAATAGGGGTGCCAACGCGGCAGCTGTTTGAGATGCGCGGCGGAGCCGGTGTCGATGACCATGATGCCCTCAGGATGGTCTATTACCCATGCATAAGTCGGCAGCCAATCAGCCCAATCATCAGAACTGATGGATTCCAGTTGTCGGAATAGACCGTGTCCTCGTCCGACGATCTGCGCTTTCTTCACCTGAACTCGGCCCGTCTGGATAGCATACACCTTCGTAGTCCCTTTAGGGTCCCGTAGGATGGTTGCGTCTTCCGAAGGCCCTGACAAGGGATTGCTAGCCTTGACACTGGAAGCGACGGCCGTCGCAACAGTTGCCGAGAGAAGGCCAACTAATTGTCTTCTCGATATCGTGTGCATTTCTCGGTCTCTTTCTATTGTTGTGAAATCTCGATTTGGATTCTGCCGACTGCGTCAATGAAGTGAGCGCCGAAGGCACTTCCAGGTGTGTAGGCACCCGGTTTAGGTCTACGAGCGGCGAGAGCCTCTACTGTTGAAACAGCAATGGAAGCCGCGAGCGCATAGCCCTCCCCGCCGACCAGGTGCCCAGTCGCACGTTTCGTCCCGTGACGGGCCTCGATCCAGACTTCCGATATGAACTCTTTCTGGCTGCCTCCGCTTGCGCTGTGTCCGCCAGTCTTGGAGAAGACGCGGCGTGCCGAAGGCCACTTCAGTATGAGTTTGAGAGCCGGCGAGAGCAGCCCCATCGCCATGGCCTGCGCGGCGGGCATGGGAACGCCTGCGACGATGTGAGGGACGTCGGCTACATGGGACAGAGCCGCCAACTCGGCGAGCGGAGCGCTGCCGAAACTCAGCCGCCCGCCATTGCTTGCCACTTCACTCCAGCGCCGGCTCCCAATAGGACGCGGAACGAGTTGTCCAGCCACAACCTCAAACCCGCCACCAGCGAGTACCCCGATTACGCTCTCGCCGACGGCTGGGGACGAGTAGGCCGACTGCGCAGAAACAGATACGCGCATCCACTCGGCGCCGCCGAGGCGCTCGATGATCTGCAAGGCAAGCCCATCACTCGCCGCGACACCAAATCCAGCTCCAGTGATCAACACCGAACCGGACTGCTGTGCCAAGGTGTTGCGCTTCAGCGTTGATGCAACGACGTCCAACTCCCCGCTGAGATCGATTAGATCAGTGCCGCCCCGCAACGCCGCTTCGATCATGGGGCCTGCTGTCAAAGCATATGGTCCAGCGGCATTGAGGACCGGGCGTCCGTCCAAAAAGTGGGTGAGCGGCACGGTATCCGTCAGATCGAAGGCAAAGGTTTCAAGGTCGTGGGGATCTGCCAACTGACGGAGCTTGCGACGGTCTCTTCCGACGAGAGCAGGACGATGACCTCGGCGCAGTGCCTCGTCCAGGACTAGACGGCCAGTCACCCCCGTGCTTCCCATGAGAGCCCAGCGCAAGTTAGCATTTGCTAACTTATTGGCCATGCTCGTGTCAATTCCAACATCAAGTGCCACTGGAATTACTCCTCGATACCGTTAGCTATGATTTCGCCAAGAACCGCCGCGCGGCTGGCAGCAGCTTTCCTGGGCTTTTCGAAGTGGGCAGCCCGCGCGATCTGGCCGAGGGTGCCCAATAAGACTGTCGCTGCCATGTCCGCATCGATCTCAGCGCGGATACGACCCGCGCTCTGGTCCGAAGTGATTGCAGTGCGCACAAGGCTTGGAAGAGAAGCGGCCCGCAACTCCCTAGGAAGATGTGGCCAATGGCGGCGAAGCGTTTCGAGGACGTAGTGCACGCCGTCGGGCGCCTCATCGATAAGTTCGAGAGCACTCTTTATGATGCCTCGCCAGCCATCGCGGCGCGCGCCGGTCACGATCGCCGCCTGCAGCTTCCTGTAGCAGGCTTCGAACAGGGCCTGCGCTAGTTTGTCCTTGCTTGCGAAGTGACGAAACAGAGCAGGGTTTGTGTAGTTTGCCTTCTCGGCAATGGTCCTGATGTTGACGCTGTCGACACCGTGCGTTGCAAAGAGTTCGAGCGCAGCCTGCATGATGGCCCTCTTGGCGGGGGCATCATCGGGGTGGAGATAAAAGGGTGCGTTGCTTTCTGGCATGGATGGAATGTTAGCATTTGCTAACACCGCAGTCAACGCCTATTTTTGGGCCCATCGCTATGCTCTGGCGCCGGCCGGCTTATCGGAGTTGGTATGCGAAAGAATGGACATTGACACTGGACGTCGCAGGTTGAGCCATCACTTCAACGCACAAATACGCCGCGGATGGCGTTTCTGATCAGCGTTTCAGTCAACGGCTTTCCGATATCCGCAACGCCTCTTAGGTCCACACCAAACAGTTCGATATGATCCAGCGTGGCGACAAGGGCCCGAACAAGCTGGATGCTCATCAATGCGGCCTCGCGCGGCTTTACTCTTGTTGCGCCCGCAATGACGGGTGCCAAGCGGAGCGCCATCTCCTCGATCAGCGCGTTACCCCGTTCGACCAACTCGGGGATCTCGATTGCATTCGCCTGCATCAACCGGAACAGCGCACCTCGCTTCTCACGAAAGCCGCTGGCACTCGTGACGAGAACCTCCTCGATTGCGTTGGCAGGGCTTTCGCGGAGCAGCGCGACAACCTTGTCGATTTCCGCAAGAGCGTCGGCACGTAATTTTTCGAAGACGGCGAGGAGGAGTTCGCGCCGATCCGAGAAGAGGTTGTAGAAGGCGCCGACTGAAACGCCCGAGCGTCTCGTAAGCTCTGTAACGGCGAGTTCGCTTTTACCGCCTTCGCACAGAAGTTCGACTGCAGCTTCAAATAGTTTCTCCTGTGTCCGGCGGCTGCGATCCTGTTGAGGCTCGTGCGCCACTTTATGGGGATGCACCTCGTGCTTCCCTTGCTTGGAAGTGCGGGTTTTGTCTGAGCGATTGCGAGGGGGCATGGCAGTCCTTGACAAATTAGAATCAGAATACTAGTTCTGATTGTGGCAACGAGCAACTATGGGAACCAGCGTGCATGTTTGTGCCGAACGTGAAGTCATTCGCCTCCTTCATGCTTGCCGCCGCAATCGAGGGAGCGACTTTTCCTGCGAGCGCGGTGGCTGACGTTGTAGGTGTATGGTGGACACCCAAGCGAGATGGAAAAATCGAGATCACGAGGGACTTCTCAGGAATTGTATCAGGCCGCATCATTGCCGGCCGCGCAGAGGACGCCAACAAGCGAGACGAAAAGAACCCTGACGAAGGTATGCGGCGCAAGCGCATCCTTGGGCTCAAGATCCTTGAGGGCTTCCGCCAGGGCAATGACGGCAAGTGGAGCGGCGGCTCAATTTATGATCCCGAAAGCGGCAGTACATACAGCGGCACGATCTGGCGGGAAGGCACGGACCGTCTCGTGATGCGCGGATTCCTCGGAATCAGCCTGCTTGGCCGCACCGAGATATTGACCCGAGTTAGTGGACCGCAACCCACCACCGCTCAGTCGGGCGAACCAGCGCTTACGCACGTTCAGCGATGAAAAATCCTTCGCAAGTCGCTAATATGAGCAATTCATCAACCGAGCCGCGTTCGCAACGCAAGGTCGCCGTGGTCACGGGGGCGGTTTCGGGCCTCGGCGCGGAAGTTGCCCTAAGGCTGGCCGGGCTCGGCTTTGATCTGGCGCTGATCAATAGATCACGCGCAAAAACACAACCGCTTCTTCATCGGATTGCCGAGCGTCACCCCGGATGCTCGGTCGATGTATTCGAAGCTGACCTCGCGGACCAGGATGCGCTTCGTGCTGCAGCTATGGAGGTCATTAAACGGTATCCGCGAGTTGATGCCCTCTTCAACGTTGCCGGCGTACTGTTGGGCGAGCTCGTCATGTCGAAACATGACAATGAGATGCACTTTCAGGTCAATGCGCTTGCCCCGTACATGCTGATGCGGCTGTTGAGGGATCCACTGGCCCGCGCGCCGCGCCCTGTCATTCTCAACGTATCTTCGGGGGCGGTAAATTGGGCTGGGCGCCTTGACTTCGCTTCTCTTCGACGTCCCCAGAAGGTGACCAAGCTGACCGGTGCGTATGCTCAGTCGAAACTCGCATTAACGACCCTCACGAACGCGCTGGCAGACGAGTTCGCACGCGCGGGCATTGTGCTGAGGAGCATGGACCCCGGTCCCAACAAGACGCCCATGACCGTGGGGTCGGGCATGCCGCGGATCTTGCTTCTCGTACGCCCGTTCTTCTTCAAGTCGCCGGAGGTTGGCGC
>JAOWBP010050711.1:0-18209 GCA_028571105.1 Tragopan temminckii | reverse complement strand
ACTCCAGATGAGGCCTTACCAGGGCAGAGTAGAGGGGGAGGATCACCTCCCTCGACCTGCTGGCCACGCTCTTTTTACAATTCTTTGTGCTTTGTTTTTCCCACTGTCCTAATCAGCAGTGAGAAATTTGTGTTAATTGGCAATAAATAACAAAGTAAAAATTCCACAAATTGAGACTGTTTCACCCGTGTCACCCCGAGCACATTATATTGGCTGACGTGAAGAAGGAGGCCATCCCCCCCAGCACCCGTGCCCAACATAAATCTACCCCAGTGCCACACGCTCTGCACTCACTGTCCTGAAAACTCCATTATTCACCGCAAAACTTACTCATGCATTTGCAAGGATATAATTCATCTTTTGCCAATCTCTGACGGGGATCTGGTGAGTTATCGTTTGGGTTATCGATGCTTGAGGCATCAGTGGGAAGAGCAGGCAGTAGAAATCCAAATCTTTTTGTCACGTGGGACTTCTGAAAGCAACCAGATGAGTTTTGAATACAAATATTTGAAGGTTCTCAGACCATCTCCAAAGCAGTGTTCATTGTCGGTGAAAGCACTGAGACAAGAGGTTTAGAATGCAAGAGAAATCTCAAATATCTGAAAAAAAGTCTGAGGCTGCACTTGTCTTACAGACAAATAATCTAAGAAAACAGAACAGACAAATACTGTAATTTTTCACCAGTTAATTGGCTTTCTCCATTTTGCTGCGTTCCAGAAATTCACTTTTATTGAAGGGATCCTTTTTAAGAAAACAGTGAAGATATCCTTCCTTATACCCTTCTTTAGAGTGAATGTCCAAAGCAGACAGAGCCCAAACAGTTAGAGCAGCCCAGATAGTCGTGCTGCTGAAAGTGGGTTCTGCTGCAAACTACTTTGAAAAAAAGTAGTTATTTGGTAAAAAGCAAAGCTGAAATTCTCCTTCTTTGTACCAGTACTCCAATATGACACAAAAGCTACCTGTGCACAACACTGATTTTTTATGCCTTCGCTTAACTTTTATTGCTGTGGGACTATTTATGGTAGTGGAGATAAGCACATAAGTCATAAGTGTTTGCAGAAACCAGGCTTATCTCAAGGCTGCATTAGCAGGATTCAGGGCACTCAGCATACACGAGTCGATTTCTCTCAGGAACCAGAGGGTGAGCAGCCTCCAAGTTTCAGATCTCCTTTTCCACTCAAACTTTAAAGTTAAAACTTCAAAAGTCTCCACTAAGAACCTTCAGGGATTAATGTAATTCATTCTTTCCTGTCCAAGTTTTACATTGTGAGGCTGTTACGCTGCTCACCGCAACTGCGAGCTCTTGGCCGGAGCCAACTGGTTCAGTTTATTTTATTGGGGTGTTTACCTTATTAAAGTAATAACAAAGAAGGATGATTGCATTAATTACTACATCAGACTAGCTGCCACGGCACTCCCCCTCCAACCCTCAAATCAATTAGTTGCATCTGGAAGTCAAGTGACCAAAGGGTTTTTTATTGTTATTCTTTATCCCTCTTTTTAAAAAAATCCATTTTGCCATTAACAGTGTCACTTCGAGTGAAAGCCATTGTTCATCACGGAAAGATTTAGATGGTTTCCTAACGTGTGGTAAGAGGTTCAAGGCTTGATTCATGGTTACTCAGAACCTTCTGTAGTGATATATGCCCCACAAAGTGATTTTAAAATACCTCTATTTTCAACTGATAGCAGTTTAAGCTCCCTTTACCCTGGTGTAATTGGTTACAGGGGTGCCAGCAGCAGTAAGCCTTGGAGGCTGCCACATCTCTGTGAACAAGTGATACTACTGGTGTCAAAAAGATGTAGATCCAGCATTCAGAAGATGACCAGAAATAGCAGTCTTGTTTTTATTTTTAGTTCTAGCTTCCAAAAGAAACTATGGTTATGTATTTTATGCAGGGGAGTGACAATACATCTTCTACCTAATAACTTTTAGTCCATTGGACAATTTCAAAAATGAATGGGCAGCCTCCACAAAGCTGCCACAAGTTTTATAACAGGAAACAGCTGGAGAAATAAGAGGATGAATGCTTGCCCATCAGTCAGGTGGAAAATGAAGATGTGAGCAGAGTCCCCCCATTCCAGCCTGTGGCTCAAACTCACGGTTCCCCAGTCCCAGGAAAGCACGGACTAAATTTGCAATTACATTGCACTGGGGACACTGGCTTCTTGCTTCTCTTGCAAACAAGCATCCAGGATGTTTCTTGGCCCCTGAGAATCATACATATGTGTAACCAGTGCTTTTTAAGGGCATTTTTACATTAGAAAAAGGAGAGCTTCTTTATTAGAAGCTGCATGCAGAGATTGCAGCAAGACGAGCACAGCCTCCTGTAGGGATAAACAGCAGCTCCATGGGTATTCTCGGCAGTACCCTACCTCTGTCAGTGGCAGCAGTAGGGTCAGAGGATGGCAATGGAGTTGGCTGGTGCTTTCCAGCTGTGGCTTTATCTGACCCATATCATGAGCAGTTCAAAAAGAAAAGGCCTTGAGGCTTCTCTAAGCTAAACCAGCTGTTTATGAAGAGCTCACAAGGGCAGAGGACAGCAATACTAAGCCTGTCATCTCCTGTCTTCAGTATTCTGCCTACCACCAGCTGCAGCAGCCAGTGGGGCTAGAGATTTCCCAACAATGAAATAAATTGCATCGTGGGAAGATCCATCTCACTCTGGTCCCATTGTTCCAACAGTACAAAACGTGTCAGTGCAGCAGAGAATCTATCTGTCTGTTCACATCTCTCACAACTTCTAATAGGTTTCAGCAAGAAAATGTGTTGCTTTTTCCATTTTCTTGAGGGTGCATATTCCCAGAGACATTCAGTAAGGTTTTTGAGGGAAGATAACATTACATATTGGACTTAGGTTGGTTGAGATGAAGAAATGCAAGAGAGACCTCTACACTATGCAGTAGGGGAGATCTTCACTGCAAAATTACCAAGCTGAGGAAGATTATTATTTGATGTAAGTAAGAACCTCAGTGCCACCACTGCATTCAACTAACAGGAATAGGAAATTCACTGGTATCTCTGGGTCAAATTCAGTTAGAGGATGCTTCCATTTGGCTTCCATTTCCCTCACTTGGGCCTCGTGCATGCCTCTAAGAGTGGTATTTGGCCCCAGAAGAGAAATCGGCACTTCTGTTACAAGCAGAAGCATTTGGTATGCCTCATGTGGGATTTCATTCCTGGATGGAAAAATGTGGGGAGATCAACAGGGTTCCTTTGTTGCCCAGTGATTTAAGGTGTGTTGATTTGCATGACTTCATCTTCCACCTTCCAACACACACGAGTCTTTACTGAATTAATCCAAAGAAAAAAGAGGTAGCAGAGGATTCGGAGAATGGGTCCATCTCATACAGGTTGTCCATGTATGCTGGTATTTACAATATTGGGAAATTTGTGTGTTTAGCAAGAAAAAGAAAGAAGCCCACCCACCATCGCTGCACCCTGGTGCTCACGGTATTATGCCATGCAAGTAGTAGAGGGTATGTTTGTGTTTAAAAGAGTGTTTCAAAGCCAAGTGTGGTAAAGAAAATACCTAGTGTGATAATAAATCACTTAAGATGTTTACAGTCTTACAAAATGGGGGTGGTTGAGGATTTTCAAGTTTCACTCCACGTTTTCTTTCAAAGGGACAGGAGGAAAGTTTTTAATTTGTCGTGGAGACATGTAATTTTCATGTTCATGTTGTGTCCTTAATTATGTCATTTAGAGCACTTTTAGCAGAATTTTCTTTCATTGCAATACCTTCTAAAATTAAGAAATAAATTCCATGCTGGTTTCTAATGCTAGAAGCATTTTTATCTTAAAGAAAAACTGTGTTCATGGCCAGAGCATTTCACTGGGACTCAGGACATATAAGGAAGGACTCAAGTGCCTAAGCACAGGCACTTAATGCAACAGATGCAAAGTAACTTCCGATGTTCTGATGTTTGAAGACACATCCTTGAGGTTGAAAAATGTGACTATGTCATCCTGTAGCACATTTGCAGCTACTGGAAATGTGTGTGAAGGGTAGGCAGGGTGTCTAAAATGGCACTGCTTACTATGCCTTGGCAAGAATGCTGCACATTATTTTCGTAGATGACTGCATAGGACTGAAATTCTTCTGGTTCTAGATAAAATGAGAAACATAAGAAAATATGTGCGCGTGTCTTGCTTATTTTATCCTAGTCTGTCTCTTACCATAAACTAAGTTCTGATACAGACTGGTGTCTCTTCTGTAGTAGTACTACAGTAAGAAATAGTAAATTTTATAGCAATCTTTAGCTCAGTGATTCATCACAAAGCTGTAGATTACATCCTTTAATACAGGCAGGTAATCTTATAAAGTCTTAGATACTCTTCAGGTACTCAGATTTTTTCTTCTCCCCAGTACTGCATGGTATATGACATTGATGACTATGTGATTGATAGGTGTTTATTTAAAGGCTACAAGGGCATAACACTTTGAAAGCAGAGATTAACAGCAGATTGACCAAAGAAAACCTAAATTGAGTTGGTATGTGTTTGGTGACATGAACATACACTTCAAAAAGATTAATATCCAAAAAAAAAAAAAAAAAAGAAAAAACATGGAAAGAAGCAGGTAACACACTCTACTGGCCGGCCAGGAGTTACAGCAATACTGGTTGGGAACACCAGTTCATATAAAATGGGAGAGGAGATGGCATCTCTATGAAGAAACAGATATCAAGTAGATTGGAGAGTGGTTTTTGTTTTTTGTTTTTTTTGTTCTATTGTCACTGGACTACATGTATGTGAGTGAAGCAAAAATGCTGAGTCACAGCCTGAACCAGTAATTGAGCACCTGGTGGGAAGGCAGGGCCAACCCAGGGGGAGCTCAGTGCAAGCAAGGGGATCCACCCCTTCCCAGACCTCATTTAAGGGCTGGCAGTGGAGGTGAGGTTGTGTCATTTGGAGATTCCTGCTTATCTGAGCCTTTTCAAAGGTAAGTAGTTTGTGGGGTTTTTTTCCCCCTCTCTTTCTTTCTGTGTCCATGGCTGCTGTATTTGGGCTTGTCCTTGTTTACTGCAGCCAAAGACTTTGATGCCCTGCTATTATTGTTGTACTTTCCATCATGTTATAGTGAGCAAGGGACATTTCCTTCTATTTTGTTGCTGAGACAGATTTATCAGGTAGGAAACTTAGAGGAAAACCAGGGAAGGAAAGGATGTTTAAAGGCATGAAGATATATATATTCCAGGAGCAGTGGCATCATGTAACCAGGATGTTCCAATTGAGAAGACCTTCTCAATAGCTCTAGAATAGTTACTACAGGGAAACCCAAGATTAATCAAACTTATGTTCATGCAAAGGAAATAAAAACATCTTCAAACAAAATCCATTAGGTACTATTTCATAGACTTTCCTTGTTTTATTTGTTTATTTGGCCTAGGAATTACATTTTTAAATGGAGCTTTACTTCTTCTTGGACACTGCAAAGAAGAGGACTAAATTTTACAAAGTCATAAAAACTAGAGCTCCTTTAGCTGGCTAGAGTAGTATCATCTCCTATGGTCTCATCTGGAGAAGAACTGTTTAAAGGCTAAATTGTACCCGTAACTGGGAGCATGCAGTTCTTGCTGGTGTCACTAGAAATTCCATGTACCAACACAGGTAGTAAATTGTGCTTCATACTTAGAGTGAAAACTGGTGATTTGTCAGGAGCTTGTGCTTTTGTGAGAATGATTGATTCCATCGTGCATAAAGCAATGAATATTTAAATGGGCTGGGGAATCTTACCAGCTGATTACTTGATGTTAAAATGTCACTTCAGAACTCTGAGTACCCTTCCAAAGAATTTTCTAACTTTCTTGTTCTCTCTGGAGTCATTAATTATACAATTTTGAGGATCAGTCAAGGGACATGCTCAGTATTTTCTCCAATAGGCAGCAAAATCCAGTTTAAAGTATTCTACCTAGTCTCTCAGCAAATTAATAGACTGGCATATGGGCTTCCTTGGCTAACAGTTTTCACCTGTGACAACTGCAGGTAATTATTTTGCCCAAGTGAAACTGATTCTGGGCATTCTCAATGAGAAACCCTTTTTTTTTCCAGGTTCAATAAAACTTATATGTTTCACCCTGGGAACTTAGGTCTTTCATTAAAAAGTTGAACGGCAGTAAGAGCTGACTCTCTGCATTTGAATACTTCTCTCCAAAGAGACAGTGATGGTGGGAGCAAAAAGGCTAATGCTATTCTTTAAAGATGAGGTAAGTTACGTTCTGCCCAAACTTAAGAGCGAAATGAATTTGTGACACTTAGTTTCACTATAATAAGACTACTTGCTATAGCTGGGGGGAAAAAAAGTAGCTGTACTGTGAGATTTTTTTTTTTGAGATAAAGGTTGAGGAAGTATTGAACAGTTCTCCTATTTCAGATAGAACTGGCAACAAACTGGCCTTGAAATCTAAAGGCCAATAGAGCTTTGGCTAAACCCACTGTTTTAAAACCAGTGATGGTTGCCCAAATGATAAATCATTGCCAAATGTAAAGTCAGAGCAACATCAAATGAGAGCTTATGTTTTTTCAGGTAGATCTTTGTAAATATGTGTTCTCCTTTGCAAATATCATTAAAAATGTCAAAGAAAAAGCTATGGGTTCAAAACTGAATCCAAAGTAAGTGCTTTCTGCAGGTTATATTCATGACCCACGCAGTAGATCAGGTAGGTAATGCCCCTCTCCTTGTGCTGTGCTCTCTAGGTTGCTGTCATATGTTTTCTTCAATCTGGCCCTGATAAGACACCTCAAGCCCTAATGATGAGGTTTTCCTGTATAGGTTCAGCTGTAATTTATGAATCATGTGGCTCTTTCAGTATCACTCTACTCATTGCATTCAAAGAAATGTTAGAAGCAAGGAGACAATGACTATGCTGAACTCCTCTTATGTTTTAAGGTACTAACCTCGCCTATTCACTTGAATGATCTCAGAGTTAATAAATAGTATACTAAGGAGACAGAACTGTAATCGTGGTATTCTGGTAATTTGTTTGTACTTTCAGTTAATCAAATGAAAGCTGGCAGATGTTGGGTTATCATCAACAAAAATTCAAGCAACACTGAAGTAAGCGTGAGGTGAATGCAGGAGTTATATCCTTAGTTCTCTAAAAACTTTTCCCAATTGAACTCTACAAATGAGCAAACAATGAATTCATTTCATTGGTTATTGAGTGTGGTAATATTTACTTTGTTATTACAAGTTACTTTTATTGGGCATTGTTGCATCAGCTAATCATTAGCAGGTTTGCCCTAAGGACATCTTGTTTTACATTATAAAGCAGATATAGTTTTGGTTTGCTAAACAATTGACATGAAGGATTATGGCTATTATATGAGGGCTTGGATTTTGAAAGAAGGAAGTGGAATGTGAGAGGCCCCAAAGCATGTGTATTCCTGAGCCAGCTGTTGTGCCATCTATGCAAAAGCCAGGGAGGATCAAAGACTGCTTAATCATGGGGGTGCTGCTTTGAATACCAAAGGCAAGAAGGCCCACAGTCCAGACCCTCATTGCCACAGAAGAAAGTGGAGCATCACAAGCAAACAGGCTCTAGATTCCATCCATTTTGCTTTTCATGTTTCACCAAAGGATTGATAGAAAAATTAGCAGGTCGGACACATGCAAAGCTAACTTCTTGTTTTTGTTACCCTCTTTTTCTTAAAAAGTTGTTACTTACATACATAAACTCTATTATATATTCTGTGGGTCCCAAGAGAACTCTTCATTCAAAGCAGCCCAGGCAAGCCAGTATGTTGGAAAGCCAGGTTTTGGAGAAGTGAGTGCTTCTGAAACCTTTCAGGGCAGTGGTGCAATTAGGGCGCTCATGAAATCAGTTTGCCCTATTATATGTTAAGATATTTATGTTCTTGGAAGAAGTGACAATTTTCAATCCCTGTTTGATTTGGGCAATAATGAGATTATTTCTCATTTGAGTAGAGAGCCTTTTTTAAAATTATTTTTTTAACCAAATGCACTTGTTGGTGCATATTTAACACTGTGTCACTAATGAGTCTTCTTTCCACATGTGTACCATGGCATCTCCCCTTTATGTCCACCACCATAGTCCCAGTGTACTCCCCAAAACAGCATGTAATTGCAGCTCAGTTGGGTGCCCAGATCTTCTGGATCTTTTAGCTCGATACACATGGCTTACAGAGGTTGTCACCTTGCAGGTGGACAAGGCAGATTTGATAGCCAGTATTTTTCCCATTCATGTGCAGTTCAAGAGGCAGCAGTCGACTGCTGCAATATGCTTAATCTATCCACACTGAAATCAGTATCTAAAGCCAGAAAAGAGAGTTATTTTGCCTCTCATTATGTCCACTGCAGTGCTGTTGTTGACTCCAGAGAGGCTGTGAGGTCACCTCATACCTCTTACGTGAGATAAGTACATAGCATGATACCTCTGCTCCCTATGGACAATTTGATATGTGTGTTTCTAAGTTTTGAGAATAACTGGTTTTTCATTAATTTGGCAGCCAAAGGTAGTAGGATTTACAAAATTAAAAATCTTCATTGCAATCACTTGATAAAAACAAAACAAGAGGGGAAAAAAAAAAAAGACAAAGAATCCTCCAGTCTGTTAGGAGAGTAAGAAATATATGCTCTGGTGGGCTTTTGGTTTTATTTACAATTAATCAGTGTATAGAGAAGTTTGATAAGGTGGTGCAGATAAGCTAATACTCCATGTGGAATCACAGACATCCTACTATAAACTTCTGCAGTTCTGTTGGACCACACTTTATTTAACCTCATTTGTATAAATAACACATAGGACTTCATTGCTTTCCATCAAGCGAAAGTTAGATAAATATTACTGAAATGCAACCTGAATTTTGTGCTTTTATTTACACTACCTTGACAACAACAGTTACTTATGAACAAATGTACTTCAGCACTGAGGCTTAATGTCTGAAAATGTATTTAGTCATGGAGCTTCCAGAGCAACAGGAAAATAATCAGCAAAATCCAGCACAATTAAAGAAACCATTGAATGTAATCTAATAATTCACATTGCCCCAGATGTTGAGTAGATGCTCATCAGATCTCACTCGTGGTAAAGGATTAAAAGACTGGCTGCAACTTCAATATAAGAAATGCATGTTAAATCCTAAGGTAAGTTGCTGCCTTGGTCTGCTATCCAAGAATTCAACACCTTTTCTGCTTTTCAAATATGTCTCACATAACACCTCAGTTTTAGAATAACCTAAAACCCAGTGATTTCTGTATGCAAAATGTACATATTGTGAAATCAGATTTCCAAATTGAAGCATGTTTGCACTTGAAGAAAGTTAAAAAACAGTATTATTTGGTGGCCCAAACTTTGCTGTTCTTGTGATAAGCAGAAACATCTTCCCAAAAATCATGTACTATGTTCAGCTGGCACTTTGTAAGATCTTCTAAGGAAAGTCTATTCAATTATTGGAAAGTGCAAGAATACATTTTTATGATGCTTTCCTGGATATCTCTACTATTCCTTGCCATGCTGTTCCTCAGTAGGGGTCCAACTCATAAGAATCTTCTACTGGCTTCATGGAGTTTTTAAGGCAAGCCCAAGGATAAAACAATCAAAAGACCGTGGTTAAAATAAGAGCTTTGTTTAGTAAATAGAAATTCAAAGAGGCTTCTGAATCTGGGTGCACCATGCTGGCCTACTTTTCAGAAATGCTCAGCACCTGCAGTTCCCCTTGCAAAAGAGACTGGAGAATGAGACATTCCACACCTCAATTAGTGTACTGAGAGCACAAAAGATTTAATTAACATAAAATCCAATGCAGGGATTTATGCAGATTAACCTTATTTACAGAGTTGAGCTTTAACAGGTGTTTTGTTGTCCTCCCTCCAAGTTCAACAATGTTTAAATTTTTCAGTTAAGCAATTAAACAGAAATGAAGTGAAATAAATACAAGACTCTACTTTCACTGCTCTCACTTCACAAGCATCATTAAATCACACAAAACTGGCTGTCATCATAACAACAACAACAAAAAAAAGGAATGTTTTATAACAAAGGAGAAAAAAGTTATGAACAATCACGCATGTATAAGAATGCTTTCCAGGAAAGACTGAATACTGAAGGAACTCTTGTGGTCCTTGAAGGAAAGCTTAACGTATTGTACCTTCACTCTTGGATTGTCAGTATTAGTCCTTGCCAAATCATAATTAACATCTGCTGTTGCTAAAGCCCCTGATGCCAGATGCAAACTGCTAAGGTCCTCTTAAAACCTTGCCCCACAAGTGCAAACAAGAATTTTCCAAGTGAGGGAGGGAGAAACTCAGGACGCACTCTACAGAATGATTCACTTAGAAGTTATATATAGTGTTATTTAGCTGTGTTGTATATGTAATTCTGAAAAGTAAAGATTCTAGATTTTTGAAAAGAAGAGATGACAGATCAGCTAGTGGGGACACGCCAGGCCATTACACATCACCACAGTGACTTGGCTTTGTGTCTTCATCTGGCATCTTCAGTCAGAAAGGGGGTTTGGCCTATGTCTTACTCAGAGGAAAGGCTTCGTGTTCATTTGGCCTATTTGGTCATTCAATAAGGAGCTTTTTAGGATCACCTGCAAAACATTTTAGATGGTGACACATAAAGCCAGTAAACAGCTGTAAGAAAATAACCTGGAGATCTCCAGTCAAAAATCATTTTCATATTCAGTGAATGGGAAGGTGATCTTAAAGGTGGCAAGAACCACAACCTCCTCTAAAATTAAAATTCACTGTGGTATCAGCAAGCAAAGCTGTGTGTGTGCATACAAAATTAACGCTGTCTGTGAAAATAAATAGCCTTGGCAGCAACACTCCAGAGCTAGAGCATAATTGGCCTGCATTTTACTCCCGTCTTTTTTCCTTGTAATTTCTTTGTGCTGTGTTTCTTTGTGTAAAGAACCCCCATTCAAAGGATTTATAGCCTTTCAGAGAGGAAATTAAACATTCAGTGTCTCTACATCAGTCACAAAGAGAGAGATTTGATTTTTAAAATAAATTATGGTTGTTACTAGCGAACACAGTTTATCTGCATATCTTCAGACAATTCTAGTTATTCTTGCGTGAGAGCCTGACATGTAGCCACTAGTGAGCATGACAGGATGGAGGTTAAAATAGGAAGCCTTTTCTTTCCCCTCCAAGGCATATTCAGCACATGGGGTTCATGTGAACAACAAGGAGACAGCACATATTTGTACCTTCCCCCTCACACTCTCATGGATCAGGCTGATGAGGGGATCAGATCTGGGTTCATAGCATTCCTGCCCCTGCTCTTCCCAACACTTGGTAAAAATAAAACTTAGTGAACTGATTATGGATATGCTTTTTTTTTTTTTTCCCTCCAGACATTGAAACTTCAGAAAAAGCGTATTCTAAATGGGGCCTTAAAAAGCAAGATGAGAGGTTATTCATTACCTCCTGCAAACCAAACTGCACTGAGTGCCTGGTCCTCAAATAGATCTGATCCTGAAAGAGAGGGAAGGCCTGGGTCCCACAATGGGCTCTGTGTGGCAGCGCCCCTTGCCAGCACAAAATCCCATTGACGGCAGTCAAACAATCTCCTGCACTGATGGACATGTAGAGGCCTACCCTGCACTAGCTGTGCCACAAGGTTTTTCCAAGAATAGCTACAGTTATTCATCCTAAATGGCCCAGAAAGCCGGGAAACAGCTCACATATTCTTGTTGAACATTATAGGCACAAACATAGACTCACTGAGCTAGCTGCGGGCTGAAGAGAGAAAAAACGTGAAGTGCCTAGCTTGATTCTGCCCATTTAGATCCATCTTCTCTGAAAAGTGTGAGAATTAGCCTGGTGATATATAATCGTCGTCTCTCTTCTGAAGGTTGCAGCAAATGGAAACAATGAGAAGTGCTAAAGCTAAACCTGACCCCTGGGTAAATTACATAAGCCTCCCCAGTGCCAAAACGTTGTCTGAGGAATTCCTCAGTTTTACACTAACCTGCTGTAATTCTTTTAGATGTCCCTCAGCTCTCATACCCCTCCCACAGGCAAGTGAGAGCAGGCCATTTTATTGGGCTTAACCGTTGGGACTGCACTGACAGCAAAAAAAGAACATAGGGAAAAGAGAGTGTATTTGTTATGAAACAAAACCAGGATATTTTTCAATATAAACAACTTAAAGAATGTCATTGTCTCATTTATTGTACAAGCCTTACACAGAATAAAAATAGCTGCTCTCCTTTCCTTGTTGACCATGGCCAGATTTTACTCCTGTTTCATCTTGCCTCATTAGTGCAAGTCAGCCAACCATTAGTTCACCAATGGGTCTTTCTCTTTTCATTTGAAAAATCTATTTAACAGAAAAGGCTCTCTTTAGTTTAAGCTCAGCTAAATACTGATCTGCTTGGTACTGCCTTATATTTTAAACTAATATGTCTATTTGGGCATATATGTATCTATTTCACATAGCAACATTCCAAGTGCTACAGTAGTAGGGTATTATGTTAATAGGACACTTACAGGCTGAATACAAAGGTGTTTATTCTGAAGAAACACTGAAGATGACCTGAGCAAAACTGAAGAAGGGAAAGGAACTCATCACCTCTCCTAAGGAGAAAGAGGACAGAACAGAAGAACAGAGTGGGTCCACAAATATTCTGGGAAGTGTCCAGTCTTTTCAAGCCACAAAAGGCTTCAGAGGTAGACTCAGTAGTTATGTATAAGGAACATTGTAATCAGCTAAATAATTCCACAGGGAAGAAAAGTCCCTCATGAATGTATTAGAATTCATTAAATGAACCAGTCAGACCATAGCCAAGCAAGGTACAGTTGATTGTTTGAATTTCTGAGGTACACTAGACAAGTTGTTTCATCAAAGACTGGAGAAGTTAAGGTGACACTGAGGAAGAGGGAAGGTCTGCCCAGAAAGCAGCAATGAATGTTTCTCAATAGAAGGAGACCATCCAGCAATCTGGTAAAACACTGGTGAGAGCCATGCTGTCCAAGAAGTCCTTATAAATGTAGACAGGCTGATAGGCAGTGAGGCACTGTTGGGAATAGCTGCAGAAACATCAGAGGGTTCTCACACAAAATTCACAGGGAATGTGGTCAGGAAAACCAGCCATTGCTTATATGTTATGTACATGGTGGGGGCTTCTGAACAATTCATGACCACTTAGGAAGGAGTTTTTGAAGTTAAAATGGCTCTATGAAAATGTTCCAGATAAGAAAGGCAGGTCATATTACATGAAATAGCAGAGGGAGAAAGAGTAAAATGGAGAATGTTTCAGAGCTACACCTACAAAATCGATATTGTGCTGTTCTGATTCTGCTCCAACCGAGAAGACATAGATGACCTAGAAAAAGTACAGAGAAGGCAACTCTTATGATTGATGATAGGGTACAGCTGTCATATCAGGGATGATTAGGGAAATGGATCCTCTGGACCTGATCACAGAGTGGTATGATACAGCCTAATGAGATCATTTGTGCTGAGAATAAGGTAAATAGAAAAAGAAAGATTGCTAATTGTCTTCCAGTCCAAGAACTAAAAGCCACTCTAAAGATATAAGCAACATCAGGTTCAGATAAACAAGAGGAAATAATTTTTCATTCAGTGTATTCTTAAGCCATAGAACTGTGCCATAGGTCATTGTGGAGTTCAAATTCATGGAGAAAAATCTACAGACAGCATCTGAGGCAGTTCCCAATCATCTATATCTGTATGTTGGGAGAATATGTCAGGAAAGCATCACTACGTGTTTGTACAGCCAAAACTCTCTCCTAGACCTCTACTTTTGACAAATGTCAGAGACTAATAATCTAGACACCCATATTTGGATTAGACAACAACGAAAAAATCTCATGTGCCAGATTTGCAGGAAAATCAGGACTTCATGTTGTGGAGGAGCATCTTAGAAGACAACTGAAAAAGAGACATTGGAGCGGTATATAAGATAATTCATTATGAATGAAAGAGTTCAAAAGAGAAGTTCCTAATCCCTCTCACAACATGAACTCGAGGCATTCAGTCAGCGTTAAGTGTTGACAAAACCATAAGCTGGCTGAAGATAGTACCTTTCCACACAATGTGCAAGCAGGCTTCAGTATTCACCTCAATAGGAAGCTGTCCAAGCCATGAACTTAGCGAGCGTCAAAAACTAACCAAACATTCATATGGGTAAGTCATTGCTAATGATGATAACTTTGGACAAGACATTAAAATTCACACTTCCAAGGTTAAGCCTACCCTTACAGCCTAAGTTAAAACCCGAATGAGGAAAGTAAGTCATCTAATGCCTGCATAGGCAGGATTCTTACACATCCCCTTCTTGTCTTGGGCAGACACAAGGCATACTTAGGCTGTTGGATGAAAGAACAGGCTCCAGACCAGGAACAGTTTTGTGTCTTGCCCTTTTTCTGTGCCAGCTGTCATTTCAAAACTGTTTTTTTATGTATTTTTCCTCTTTTTAGTAAGAATTATAAATAATATGATGTCTTTATGTCGTCTATGTACTTTGAGGAAACTAAGAGTGGGAAAGGCAAGAAGGATCCAAAATGATTTGTGACCATTTGTATTGGCCTGGAAGTTGATTTATTCTCAATGTCACTGCATCTTTGGTAATAACAATTGCAACCAACCTGTGAGAAAGGGATAGAAATATCCTGCCATATAAAAAGGGAAAACAAAAAGGGTCAAAGCAATAAAGAACAGAGCTATTACAGAGTGTCTGTAAAATAAATACAGTTATGGTACTTATAGCCAGGACTGTGATGCTAACAACAGGCAGCACCAAATGAACACATCCAATTAACAAAAAAAAAATACAGCAGCATAAAGACTCGGGGGGGAAAAAAAGACAATAAAATTAGCTTATTGAATCTGTTGTTTTATAAGCACAAGCCTGGATTGTGACACCTCCACAATCAATAATCCATCAATAAAGATTCTTCAGGCTCTGAATGGTGAAAATTATTTTAAAGCAAGCCAAACAGGTTCAACTTACTCACAAAACTTATTCACACAAAACTGAAGCCAGTTTAAACCCATAGAAATTCTTCCAAGTTAAAAATTAAAACAAAATTCATCTCCCCAGAAAGCACCATGTGAAAAGCATTTTGCAACCCAGCAACAATAAATCATTCTGTGAGATGAACTGCACAAAGAGTTCAAGTAAATCCAATTAATGTATTCATATAAGCAAAAACGGAAAAACAAAATCCAGTAAATCTAAGCAATTAAAATGATTTTATATTTTAAAGAGTTTCAAAAATCACTGTTAATGGCAGCAACAGGCATAACTCACATCCTTTTTTTTTTTCCATGTAAGTTGAACATGAGCACTAATTTAGTCAGCTGCATGACCTTCTGACCCAAAGCTGTCAGATTTCATTATCCACAAACTTAGAAAAGCTGAAATCTGTGGCAGAAGATACCTGCATCACTCCCACTGCCACCAGCCAGTCGCAAGGGCAGGACTTTCAAGCAAGTGGGTGAGGGAGGTGGAAGGAGTAGAACACGGCTAGACAGGACATGGTGAGAGAAGGAAGGTGTCTTCCCAGGAAGGGCTATGGAAAGAGACTTCAGCAATGATCCTGCTGTAATAAACTTCAGTCCTATCCTCGTTCTCCACCCTTTCCCAAGTTATCACACCCATGAAGTTCATAAAGGTGGCTGGAGGCTTCACTAACATCTGTGAAGTGCCTTAAAATTATGTCATATTATTAAATGTGCATTGTACATGCCAAAAGGACTCAAATCCTGCAGCTCTGGCTTGCCCAGAATGGTTCAGCTAGGACCAGTGGGAATAATAATATCTGGGTGAGAAGGAAAGAATTTTCTTAAGGAAAAGCATGTACCCAACACCAGGGCAATCGTTGTGAGAAGAAAGGAAAACTCTTATTTTATGCATTTTATGACAGCTATTGCACAAATCTGTCCTCACTTGCTTACCCCCGTGGGGTTATACTGTTCTTAGTGATGGTGCACCTTACCACTTTTATCAGCCATTTATCAGCCATCATCTCAAGCTCTTTTTTCATAGAAGTGTAAAGAAATCATACAGGGATCTCCCACAGCAGCCTCCCTTGCTTAGCCATCGTTGTTGACATTTAGTGCAATCAATCTTATTTCCATCACTGAAGTAAGGAACTGGGTAACCTTCAGTGCACATAGTTACCAAAATAAGCATTTATAAATGAATATACAATGGACTTATTTAAAAGCAGCACAAAGAGGACTTGAGAGGGTACTGGACTTTATGACCCCAGTATGTGGTTAAAACGGATGGACAAAGGGGTGGGGGGAGACATGAAAGAGTTAGGGAGTTGTAAGGATGGAGTTTTAAGGAGGTCTTCTGGCATGGAAATCAACATGAAAGAAAGAACCAAAAGAGCCCTTTGCTCCTTCATTACTAGATTTAAGCCATTTTACAAAGAATGGAGAAAGAAAAACCTGTTCTGCATACATCTGGAGGTCTGGTGATGATTCAGTATTCTCATTTCTTTGTCCTAATATGGAAGTAAAAAGTTTTCAACCCCTCATTCTTCTTCATGTCTCCTGTGCTTAGCACCTCTCTTGTGCCAAGGTACCTCTGAGGAACTGACCCAGCTGGAAGCAGCTGCCCCAGGTATCTTCTTGGTTTACCCATCAAGACACTCAGCAATCAAGTCTGGTCTTCTGTAAGAATATTTATGCCCACTGTGGCAGGCAAAGTAGGTAAACTACAACCAAACAGTTACGGGACAGTCAGTGGGAAGGACTGATCCACAGTAACAGGTGAAGACCAGCTATGCATTACAGTGAGTTAGGAATTTTAAAGGGGAAAAAAAAATCCCCGAACACTAAAACTGTAAAATTTCACAAGTTTTCTAACTTGATAGTAATTTGCAAATGAAAATATTATTCCAAAAAGTGTAGCAAATAATCATAGAATCATTAGGGTTGGAAAAGATCACTAAGATCATCTTGTCCATCTGTCAACCCATCCCCACCATACCCATTAATCATGTCCCTCAGGGCCACATCTCCAGGGTTCTTGAACACCTCCAGGGATGGTGACTGCACCACCTCCCAGGGCAGCCTGTTAGAAAAATACAATACCATACATACAGAGCCATGTTCCCACATTCCTAGTTCCCACCTGATTAGAGGCTGAACAGGTTAACTGCCTGGATTTACACTGCCAAAAAGCCTGGAAGAGCATCTTCCACAAGGTAGTTTTTAAGCGAGTCTCTTACTAACTCTCAGTTTAGTCTGTTTCTAATGGGAATGTGCTTTTGTGAAGCATTTGTGAAGCACTCTGTTGAACACTGGTGGTAGTTCTCTTTAAAGCATCAAGATCCCCTGCTGAAGTTGAAGCTCTAAAATGACTGTCTCTATCTATAGCACAGAACATACGAGAAAAGCAAAGGTTATTGACATTCTTAGAGGAATCAATAGAATTTGGAAGGTTGAAAGGAGCAGGCTACTGTAAATTGCATACTTGAATGAATGTAGAATATAATCTATAGCATATATAAATTTTTGCTAAACTATTGGGGAAAAAAAAGGAAATAAAAAATCATAAGAAAGTTATAGGTGGGGAAACTCTATCAGATCATGTAACCCAGCACCCTGCTGCTGCACAAAGGCCTCAGGTGCTTTCTCTGCCACCCTGCAGACCACACACCTTCAACAGTCTCAGATATTTTAGACTGCAGTGAGTGTTTTGCTGAAATCAAGAAATTGTATTGACTCTGTCACTATCAGTATTTTATACTCTGCAAAATGATGTTACAAAAGTGGAAGGAAAAAAAAATGTATTTTTCACAGTCTATTGTGCATTCCATTCTTAGTTCAACTTTGTTTCTGGTTTCATTTTCATTGTTCACATACCTAAGTTAATCATACTATGAATACATCAGGTTGCAGGGGGTTTTTTTGGTTATTTTTTCTTTTTTCTTTTTTTTTTCTTTTTATTTTAGTTTCCCAAAAATCCACTATCAGCTTCAAGATTTTATTTTCAGAATCTACATATGAATTGAATAATTATACTATATGAATTGAATAATTATACTTTGAGTACGTGCTCCTTCATCCATGACACTGAAAAAAGGGAGGAACAGATTCAGACTTGAAGGCTTCATGTAAACATGCTGCAGAATTTGACTCTGTGAATTTAATCAGATAATGCCGTTACTGATAATGTGACAACTACTATGTGTGATCATTTACATCTTTCTTTCATTCTTGCAATATTTAACAGTTCTCTCTATTTTTTA
>JAOWBP010050710.1:0-18211 GCA_028571105.1 Tragopan temminckii | reverse complement strand
CAAAAAAGAAAAGAAAATGAACCACACACACAGAAATTCAAAGCTCCTAGCCCTATAGTGTATTTAATTTGTATTTAATTCTATTTAATTCTTTTTCTTATTTATATCAGTCTTCTAAGCTCTGGTCTTAAGTTTGAAAAAGTGGATTTCAGAGGAAGCTTAAAATTTACTTTTACTCTATTTTCATTACCTTTTCATACGAGATATCCTCATAAATCTCACTATCTAAAAAAAGAAATCTGTTCCTAACATCTAACCTGAATTCCCCAATTCAGCTTCAGGCAGTTCCAGTAGGTGTACTGCAGTCATTAGAGATCAGAGCTCAGTGCTGCTCCTCCACTCCCCTCACGAGGAATCTGTAGACATATATTTCTGCATCTTTAAATAGCTTTTCAAAGATAAAATACAGTGTCAATGCCATTGCTTCTGAACACTAAATTCATTTTTCTGTAGAGCTAAATTTATCATCTACTAACCTGGTAGTTTTGGTGGCAAAACTCAGGAAATCACTTATAGGATTTTTTAAATTTAAGTAATCGTGCCTAAAACTTACGGATATGCAAAAGGTCACATCAATAAATTACTTTGAAACATCTTTGGAACTAGAAAAATGGACAATGAATGTTGTATTCTGATCTTTGCCAATGACCGAGTTTATAAGAAACTGCTCTTAAATATAGTTATCCCTTTATGAATATGGAATACTTTCTAGGATTTCTGAACCAGTGTGAATTTTAATAAATAGCCAAATTGAGAAGACTGGGGCTCAGACAGTTTTTACATGTAAATTAATGTGGTTTTCAGGCTTAGTTCAGCTTTACATGTGTTAGAATGATTGCATGGTAATTTGGACTGCATGACACATGAGATGCATACAACCTTCTGTGCAGAGTATAAACACAAAACTTTTACAGATTTACTAAGATGCAAAATTGATTATGCCAGATGTAGAGGTATGCACGTATAGGAAACTTATTTTATCTTCACCTCCTACCTATTATTTAAAAATTTGTTTTATCAAAGTAATTACAAACTATCACAATAAAATCAATATTCTGTTTTATTTCATGTTCAGTAACACAATCATATGGTAGTGCTAGGCAAGCTCATTTTTTTATCAGTATTAACAGGAGATAAGGTCAGTTATCATTAGAGAAAGAATTTTCATTTAAGACCTGGAGAAAGAACTGGAGTAGGTGTGCATGTCTTTGTATTTTTATTTATGTAAGATGTTAGCATAAGAAAAACTACTTTGGAGTTTCTCAGTATTACCTAAACAGCTGATTAAAGAAGAAAGGCTATAATGAATTGTTAATATATATCCTTTTTAGAGTAGGTCTAGAAGACCCAGGCAACGTCTGTTGAAAATCCAGGTCAGCGGGTTGAGAGCATCTGTGTGAAACTGATTATCTGTTGCTATGTGTCATTTGAGCTCCTCAGGTTCCCATTCTTCAGCCAGTTACCTACATAAGCAGTGATTTCGCTTACAGTGTGAACAGAAAATGATAATATCCCATCTGAAAAAAATGAATATATTCATTGTAGTTTACGTCATTACAGACATTTAGATTTCAGATTTTTGTTTTCAGCTTTGCCAAGGAGACATCAAAAAAAAAAAAAAAAAAAAAAAAAAAAGATAGGAAACTAAGGGAGGAAAAAAGCAAAATCTTAAAATACTACTGATGTTTTACATACCATGTTCTGAAGTTTTTGTTTTTGTTAAGTACAACAGAGTCTAAACTTATCCATAATACAATGGAATCATACTGGCATTCTCAAATAATTGGTGTGCTGGGAGCTGCTTTAAAACCACATTTATTTAAGAAGCATTACCCTTCTTAGAGATAAGGAACATTAATTGGTCTGGCAAGGTTTGAAGAGCAAAAGGAGTAACAGCACAGAATTCAGAGACAATAAATAGTCCTTCCATGCAGTTTCATCATGAAAGCATATCAGCAAAGCAGTCAGAGATACTATTGAATGTTATAAGTACTGGGAAGTGCAGAATTATATATCCCACTTAATCCTTGATGAGGAAATATCATCAAAGCAACTCCACTACCACTACATATTTATAGGTAGAAGAAACTAAGCTCACAACTTTCCCTTCCATTTTAGCAAGTACACAACTTGGAATTAGTCTGAGTTGCATGTAAAAACACGTATTTCTTCTATGTGTAAGCGTAATGTGAAGTCAGTCCATTACAGATAAATTTGTCTTTTCAGCTTGTGTTGATGCTTATACATTCTAAAAAGCCCATGAAGTCAATATTTCAGTCTTATGTATTGCACTGTCTTGCTTAGCTGTTGGGTGATTATGTGCATTACAAGATAATCAAAATTGAATTATTTTACTTACTCTTCTTCTGTAATTTCTCATGTTTAGCACATCAGTTAACACTATCTTATGCAAATAGTTTATTTACTCTGGTTATCTGACATAAACTGGAATTGTTCATGAAACAGTCACAAGTACTGAGTCTTGAAGATCCTAGCACACTTATTGGGTGAAAACAAGAGGGTATATGACAAAAGGAGCCACTTTTCAAGAAAAGCACTGATGATTTGAATTCTTAATTTACCAGCATCAGGCACACTTACAAAGCAACTCATCCATGCAGAGCCCAAAGGCAGAAAAGTGCATCTGTAACATAATGAGACATTCTCATTAGAATAATTTTTTTTAATAAAAAGAAATGATTCCTTTTAAAAATAATTCTTTTTAAAACAATTATTTTTAAAAATATTTCTTAAAAAAACAAAACAAAAAAAACCAACCTATGCAGTATAGGAATGAAGACTGTGCAATGTACGCAGTTTCTGAGTGAACAAGTGATAGTACTCTTCTTGCTAACATTAGTTTTGTCCCTTGTTTCAGTTGGACAACTCAGTTAATTCATTGTCTCAGTGGAGAACAAGATAATTAAAAGAACACAGATTTCCAAAGGTCACAAGAAAGCTTGAAGAAACAGTAGTACAGTATATCTTCAGCCTCCAGATGGGGAGGCAAAATATAAACAATGCAAAGTGCAGGAGGAAAGCTCATTCTGTTCTTTCAGTGGCAGTGCAGTTGAAGATAAAACAACTTACTTATAGTTTGCATGTTTCTTTTAATCAGTAGTGAGGACACTGTTGTAGCTGTGCAAGCTGTCAGATGCTGCACATGCTTTTTCTTTTCCATTATTATTATTATTATTTCTTAGTATTCCCAACATTTCACCATTGTCTATTCTCAGTAATTCTGAGACATTTAGAGCATTCACAAGCACTTTCATATTTCACTATTATCTTCTCCCCTCTCTTTTCTCAAGACCACATTTTTCTTTTTACTTCTATTCACACACTGGTTTGCTATTGTATTGTATCACAGTATAGTTCAGAAGAGTCTCTAGCTGTTCCCACAGTTACAAAAATTTTTGCTCTTTACTATTATCATTTTTTAAAATGAAATTAAAGACATTCCAATTAAGATAGTTTATTTAAGTAAAGTTTTGCTAAGCATCTTCATCAAATTCTGTCTCTGTTATATATGATATATATATATAGATATAGATAGATAGATAAGATGTCAAGTGCCATGCCTTGACTTGTGAGTCTTTCTGTGTCATTGCAGTAAATGAACTCTTACATCAAGGAATTAAAGGGCATTACTTTCTAATGCAATGATGATTCATAGTTCCAGGGTGTTAACTTTAAAAAAAAAAATTAATACGAACATCAGGTCTATACATCCAAATCTGGTATATAATTTCATTATAGTCTGCCCATGGTGTTCACACCTTGTTACAATGTCTGCAATTGCATAATGCACAGCATTCAAAACAGGAGAATCTTATATTACCAGATGTATAATGTTTATATGCTTCATCACTACTGTGTATTACAACAGTTTCAGTATATTCACAAAAATTAATTTATCATTCCATATCTTTCAAGGCTTTATGTTTCAAAATCATCTGGATTTTGACATATATTGAAAGCTCACATTTGTTATCAAAGTATCTGAATGGCATCCAAATATTGAGGAATATTGACAATGCCCATATTTCATCTTTTAGGTAGATGTTTTGTTGCATATTATAGAAAACATAACTATAAGCTAACTTAATTTATTGCTATGGGAATAATGTGAAAACTTTTTTATGTTGTATAATATTAGCAAATTTTTCCTATTTAAATCTTTTTTTCTCAGCTGTTGTAACAATATAGTATATAGAGATAACTTGAAAGAACTGAGAGATCAATAAAACCAGACATTTATTTTATTTAACTTTTAATATCATTATTATAAAATTATTTCTAGAACAGCCAAGGAGGGATTTTGAACATTGATTATAATAAACTCAACTCAAAATAAAACAGAAGTCTCTAATATGGCTTACACAAGCAAGATAGAATGATGTCAGACAAATAAAAAGTAATTGCAATAAAGAAGAAAAAATGGTAATTGTTCATTTATAACATCTGTATATTGAGTCATTTATAGTATAGTTCCCTTCAAAACTACAGGAAAGAACGGGACGGACTCTTTAGCAGAGTCTGTGGTGACAGAAAAAGGGGAAATGGCTTCAAGCTCAAAAAAGGTAGATTTAGGTTGGATAGAAGGAAAAAGTCTTTTATAGTGAAGGTGGTGAGGCTCTGGAACAGGTTGCCAGAGATGTCATGGATGTCCTGTCCCTGGAGACTTTCAAGGCAAGGCTGGATCAGGCCCTGGGCAACCTGACCTAGCTGTGGTGTCCCTGTTCACTGCAGTGGAGTTGGACTAGATGGCCTTCAGAAATCCCTTCCAACTTTAGGGATTCTATGATTCTGAACTGAAAGAAGAAAAAAGGTTGTGACCATTCAATTGGCAAAATAGGTAGCAATAAATATCATCAAATATTAAAAAGAATATTTGTAATGTCTGACCAAAAAAAATCTCTCTCTCTCTTTTTTTTTTTTTTTTTTTTTTTAATGAAAGAGAGGTAGAAATACTGTAACTCAAAGAATAAGGGAAAATAACAGAAATAGGATTTATCTTTAAGACTGTTGAATGTCGCTGAATGTTGAAGTGTAATTTAAATAGTAAGGTACTTACATTCAAGCATGTGAGGTATGTGTGTACCCTAGAAGTTAGTTAAATATCAGAAGGTTCAAATCAGAATCCCAGTACTCCAAGTAAAGCAGAAAAATATCTTTTTTTTTTTTTTTTTTAATTGAGTGTTCTGTTACTTTCAAATTATGAAAAATATATGTACCTATATTTCTGAACTATGCCTTTGTCAAAGAAATTCTTTTTTAATGTTAGAAATTCTGAAGAAATTGAGTACACTGAAGATCATTTCTCATTTCTCATTAAATGAAAAATAATTATTTGTGTCTAAAAGAGAAAAGAAACTACAGAAGACTATGTGTGTATCAAATTCTTCATAATTAATTTATTTCTTATGAAAATCTTGACTTTTACAAAAACATTTTTCTCTGATCAGAGTACAATATGATATTTATAAATAAATACAAATAAATATGCCCATAAGATGCAGAAATATTTCATATAAAGGTTTAAAATCAATTTTAAGTGTTTTAGCATCAGAGAATTTGGAAACTCCAGTCTATATTTCTTCCCATTCTATTCTAGAATTAATAACAGCACACAGACATGCATTTAAAATATAACTAAATGGACTCCGGTGTTTTTACCCTATTATTTACTACAAGAAAATCAATATATATACAATAAATTTATATTAATATAAATATATAAACTTATCTGTCATCATACTCTGAGGTATTCTAGGACTCTAATAGGATATTATGATGGTAAAATATAAAATAATGGTATAGTGATGAAGAGAACTCGTAGCCCTGTTCTTTCAATGCCAATACACAGAATCTTTTAGCTGAAAAGCTATATACCTGCATTGTGTTTTGTTTGTTTTCTGCTTATAGTCTTTTTCAGTGAAAGTAATAGTAAAGAAATAGTAAAGAAACAATTTCAGTAGACATAGGGATGAAACTAATTCCTTATAAATGTCTCTTACTGGGTGTATTGCAGCAGATCATCCACTTTTATAAAACTTAATAGTACTGGTTTAACCATGGAACTGTGAAGATGATCCAGTAAATGAGTCTGTGGTTCACAATGACTTCTGTGAACTATGAGTTTATGATTGCATCTGATGAACTTATATATCTGTGGGATATATATGGGATTACACCTTGTGAATTTGTATACTATTTTTTTCTTGCAAAATAGGAGATTGTTGCTACCTTGCTTCTATTTTTGATTGCTATCTTAGGAAATAGAAGGGCTAGTACTTTAATGCATTCAGAGGAAATTATAAACATGCATCTTGCATACCTGACTTCTTTTTCATCCAATTCTGATTTCCTCCGGTTTCTGGCATGTTTTTTTTTTTTTTTTTTTTTTTTGCTGTTGTTTTTGTTTGTTTGTTTGTTTGTTTTTTAATGAGCATTGTCATGTTTCATCTTCAGTAGCAGATGGGTTACTGTTCCTGATTTAGAGTAGGAGGTTACTGCATATAAGCTTATTGTATTTTGGTGGTATCTCTGTAGACCAAGGATTAGACTCAGTTGTTGAAATCAAAGGAGCAACTGAGATACCCATAGGGGGCTCACAGATATGGCACAAAACCAAAGAAATCTGTGGTCTTATAGGAGCTGTAGTTGATGGTCTGGTAGAATTTCTTACTGTGTATCAAACATTAATGGCAATCTAATTGAGCTCTCTGTGAAGTAAAGAGAGCCATGCAGATAGATGCTAAATTAACTTGCAGAAACACTGGCATTTACTGTTAAATGGCATGCAGTGTTGTTTTCAAGCTACACATATGGGCCCAACTGGTCTGACAGAAGTCGTAGTAGAGACAGGAGCTACAGGTTCTACTGAAAGATAGGGAACTAGGCTCACCTTAGTCTCAGCTACAGTGATGGAGAACCTACAGCCTCAGTGTGAGCTCAGAACTAACTCAGAGCATTGAAAAGAGAATGCTGGAGTAGCCCAAGACTGAGACAAAAACAAGCTGGCCATCCACTGTAGTTTTGAATGCTTCCAGGGAGGGGGCATCTACAACCTCATTGGGCAGCTTGTTCCAATGTCTCACCATCTTCAGAATAAAGAATTCCTTCCTAATATCTAGTCTGAATCTACCCTTTCATTTTAAAAACATTTCCTCATGTTGTGCCACTGCATGCTTTTACAAAATGTCCCTCTTTAGTTTTCCTGTAGGCCCTCCTTCAAGTACAAGAAGGCCATTATAACTTCCCCCAGGAGCCTTCCTGTGGGAATACAAGAAAAACCGTCCAGAGCAGAAGCTGTGAAGTAAGATAAACAGCATGAGAACCAAGGACACCTCTAGAAGAAGAAAGAACGTCTCATGGCTCTGATTGGATAAGTGCCTGTATGAATGGTTGAAGAGTGTTCTGTAGAATGCTCTGTTGACATGTAAAGGTGGATGGGAAAGTTGTAGGGGTGGATGGGAAAGCTAGAAAAAGAAAACTTGTGAAGGTGTATAAGTGATGTGAGAACTTGTAATAAACGATTTGGATCATTCACATCTGAGTCCGTGCTTCAGACGCTGCACCTTTTCTTCTTCAGAATGGAGAGCTCCGGCTCTCTCAGTCTGTCCTTATAAGGGAAGTATTCCAATCCCGATCATCTTCATGGCCCTCCTCTGGACCTGCTTCAACAAGTCCACGTCCTTCTTGCTTTGGGGGCTACAGAACTGGACGCAATACTTTAGGTGGGGTCTTACAAGAGCAGAGGGGCAGAATTCTCCAATTTGGAGACCAGGTTGTCATGTGGGACAGTGTCAAAATGCTTTGCACAAGTACAGGTAGATGATGTCAGTTGTTCTTCCTTTATCCATTGATAATGTAACTTCATTGTAAAAGGCCACCACGTTTGTCAGGCATGACTTGCCCTTGGTGAAGCCATATTGGTTACCACTAATCATCTCATCTTTGTTTTTCATGTGCCTTGGTAGGACCTTCAGGAGAATCTGCTCCATGATCTTGCCAGGCACAGAGGTGAGACCAACTGTCCTGTAGTTCCCTGGATCTTCTTTCTTTTCCCTTATTGAAAGTGGGGATTCTATTTCCCATTCTCCAATCAGTGGGAACTTCAACAGACTGCCATGACCTTTCAAATATGATGGATAGTGGCTTGGCAACTTCTCAGAACCTGTGGAAGGATCTCATCATGGATTTGTGCACCTTCAGGTTCTTTCGATGGTCTCAAATCTGAACTTCACTTACAGCAGGCAGATCTTCCTTCTACCAGTTCTTCCCTTTGCTTTCTGTAGCTTGGGTGGTGTAGCTAGAGTCCTTGCTGGTGAAGACGAAGGCAAAGAAGTCACTGAGCACCTCAGCTCAGTGTCCCCAGTTTCCCTCCAGAGAGGGCCCACATCTTCCCTGGTCTTCTGTTTATCACTGATATACTCGAGAAATTCTTCTTGTTTCCATTTATGTCCCTGGATAGATTTAATTCTGTCTTGGCTTTATCTTTCCTAACCTGATCCCTGGTTTCAAGGATCCCTGGTTGTGGTTTTTTGAAGAATGCATATTTTGGATTACAGTCTGATTGTAAACTCTCACTATCAAGTGACCCACAGTGCCACACTGGATGCCAAATTGACTGTTGTAGTTTAACCCAGTGGATGGCACAACACCATACAGTTATTTATTCACTCCTCCCCTTCCCAGTGGATTGGGGGAGAGAATCAAAAAACAAAGTAGAACTCGTGAGTTGAGATAAAACTATTTACTATGATTGAGCAAAGGCCAAGGAAAATATTTATGATTATATATGAAAATGTATACGAGTGATGCACAAGTAATTGCATCCCAACTCCCCAGTTGATGCCCAGTATCTTCCCAAACAGTGGAAGAGTGCCAGATGAACTCCTACTCCCTTTAAAACTCCTTCCATATGATGGTATATGGTATGGAATATCCTGTTGACCAGTTTAAGTCAGCTGTCCTAATTCTGTACCCTGCCAGCTCCTTGGCCCTTCTTTGTGAATAGTTTTGGCTCTGTACAACATTGCTTAGCAATGAACTATAAACATAGGTGTATTATCAATATCCTTTTTCTCCTAGAACCAAACTGTAGCATCATACCAGACACTCTGAAAAAAAAACAATTCTATCCCGGCTGAAATTAAGACAGTATTGTGTATTATTATAAATTTTTATCATTATTATTACTATTGGATTAAGCAATAATGTGGGATCAAATATTGACCCATAGTTAAAGAGGTACAAAGAGGTAGATATCTAAACTCCTCTTCTTTGCAAAGCAGAGTGTAAGAAGCATGGTTGCAAGTTACTGTATTCCAGGAGCAATTAAATAACTCCTAGCCTTCTTTTATTTCATGGCATATATATAGCCATAGAAATGAACTGGATGGGATGGATATTTGTATTCCATGTCATTCATTTAAATGTTATTTGAAAAAAAGAAGAGATAACAGAGGTGCTAAGCACTTACTTCCGTACACGGATGATTTATGTTTATACATTCTTTCTTGAACTGCTGCTATATAGTTAAAGTGACCAAAAGGCATCCAGTAATGGATGGAGCTGAGGAGAATGGAAGCAAGCAGTAAGTGACATAGCATTCCAGATGATCATAGAATGATAGAATAGCCTGGATTGAAAGGACATTAAGGACCATTTAGTTTCAACCCCCCATGCTGTGAGCAGAGTTGCTAGACACTAGACCAGAGCCACATCCAGCCTGACCTTGAATACCTCCAGGGATCGGACATCCACAGCCTCTCTAGGCAACCTGTTCCAGTGCATCACCACTCTCTGAGTGAAAAACTTCCCCCCTAGTACCTAACCTAAATCTCCTGTCTTAGTTTGAAACCATTTCCCCTTGTCCTATTACTATCTACCCTTGTAAACAGTCATTTCCCTCTCCTGTTTATATGCTTCCTTCAAGTACTGGAAGGCCACAATGAGATGTCCCCAGAGCCTTCCTTTCTCCAAGATAAAGAAACCCAGTTCCCTCAACTTTACTTCACAGGAGAGGGGCTCCAGCCCTCTGATCATCTTAGTAGGCCTCCTCTGGACCCATTCCAAGAGCTCTGCATCTTTCTTGTGCTGGGGGCCCCCAGTCTGGACGCAGTACTTCAGATGGGGCCTCACAAGAGCTGAGTAGAGGAGGACAATCACCTCCCTCTCCCTGCTGGCCACCCCTTCTTTAAATGCAGCACAGTTGACCTCCTGGGCTGCAAATGCACACTGCTGGCTCATGTCCAGCTTTTCATCCACCAGGACCCCCAAGTCCTTCTCCACAGGGCTGTTCTCAAGGAGGTCTTCCCCCAGTTTGTATAAATACCTGGGATTGCCCCAACTCAAGTGCAGCACCTTGAACTTGGCCTTACTGAACCTCATGAGGTTCACTTCTGCAGTCTGTCCAGGTCCCTCTGGATGGCTTCCTTCCAGTGTATCAATTGCACCGCTCAGCTTGGTGTCATCTGCAAACTTGCTGAGAGTGCATTTGATGCCATTGTCTGTGTCGTTGATGAAGATTTTGAAGAGCACTGGTCCCAGAACTGACCTCTGAGGGATACCGCTTGTGACCGGCCTCCACCCTGACACACAACCATTAATCACAACCCTTTAGCTGCGACCAACCAGCCAGTTCCTAATCCATCGAGCAGTCCATCCTTCAAATCCACACCTCTCCAATTTAGAGAGAAGGATGTGGTGAGACTACGTCAAAGGCTTTGCACGAGTCCAGGTAGATGACATCCATCGCCCTTCCCCCATCCACCGAAGCTGTCACTCGATCATAGAAGTCCACCAGATTGGTGAGGCAAGATCTGCCCTTGGTGAAGCCATGCTGGCTGTCTCGAATCACTGCTTCATCTCGTATGTGTCTTAACATGGCAACTAGGAGGATCTGCTCCATGATTTTCCCAGGCAGGTGAGGCTCACCGGATGCAGACAGATTAATAGTATTTAAACTTTAGAAAAGTTTAGTTTTGGCTTGTGTAGAAACGACTGTTTTTCCTGCTTCTTAGAAACTGCCAAAACACAGAAAAGCTTTTAAAGGTCTCATCAACCTAGATTCCACTCTGTCACAAACATTTCTATCGAAATCAAATTGTCAGAACTGTGAATTACGAACTTCCCTCCAAAGACATGTACTTGATGTGTGCAAATGACATACTTACTTTGTCAGATGATCAAAACCAACAAAAAGAAACTCACCATTACATTTTTCCAATAAGATGAAGCCATGAACGCTGTATAGGAAAGCAAAGTAAAAGTATTACTTTCACTGCTTAATTCTCAAAGTTCACATTTTGGTTTTCCAAATATCTTGTTTCTAATGTTGTAAATATAATTACATCTTTGTAGAATTAGTTCAAGAGAGGTTATTCTCAAAACAAAATTCTGTCCATTGTGATTAAGATATCAAACTATGCTGGAACTAACTACCAACCTGTGCTCTTATTTTCTGTGAGCTGTAATACTTTTCAGCATTTCATGCTTTTTAATTATTATTTCAAATCTTCCACAGAAGGATAGATGAGTTATATTATTTATTTATTTGTACAATTTTAGTACTTCTCTATTGTCTCAAAGTCTATACTAGTTTGTCAGTAGAAAAGAAAGATCTTCAAAATTAGTTCATTTATGAAAAGTTCATATAATATCCAATCTTCGTCCAAAAAGAGAGATGTATAAGAGTTCTTTAATTGATAACTATATGAGACTGTAATTCTGTGACACTGAGATGATGGAAAAAATCTATGTGTAAATGAGTTTTAGAGTAGAATATTACATAATTTTTAAAATAGGATAAATTTGTCCATGTGACAAAAATTCTTGCTTTTGCTAGTGATCACTTTGAATATATCATTCCAAAAATGTTCTGAATTATTTTTCGTAAGTGGCAAGAATAAAATGTCTATTCCTGTGCTTTAAAAGCGCTAATGCTTATGCAATCAATCTAGTTTCAAAAGTAACAGTCTCATAAAAAAGAGCAGACAAGTGAAAGCAAGATTTTTATTGCATATCCTTCCTTTGCTGGGTACGATTTGCATTCAGATTCATGTTTTTTTTTTTTTTTTTTTTTTTTTCTTTTTTTCCCCACTTACTATCAGAAGTTAGAGTCGAAAAATTAGCAATATACTTAACAATTAATATTTTCCTTTTACAAGGTAATGTCTGCTGATTAAGTAAGCTGCTACAATTCTCTGCCCTTCTTATTAAAAAAAACAGACAATATGATCTGTATCCTTACCAAACTAAGAGAATAGTGTTACTCTCAAAATCTTCCTATGGACTAAAAGGAATCATATGGTGCATGTAAAGCTATGGACCTATTGTTAGAAAAAAGCTAAAATAGCTGAAATCTTAACAATCAAATAATTATTATTACTCTATAACTGATTATAACAGAAAAATGCCAAAATGAACACTAGAATACCAGTAAGTCTCATTTAAAAAGATACTGTTAAAATGGTTTATAAATGTTGTATACGTAGATCCTAGTTTCTGTTTCTTCCACTTATGACACGTTCACTTTTCCACTACTTCCACTTATCCTAGGGCCAGTGTCATCGGTTTGGTGTCTATATGAAGTACTACAGAGTGTTGCAGAATCACAGATTGGTTTGAGTTGAAAGGAATTTTAAAAATCATCTGTCTCTAAACTAGCTACTCACTACCATGGGAAGGGACATGTCCCACTAGAGCAGGTTGCCCAAAGCCCCATTCAGTCTGGCTTTAAATATTTTCAGAGATCAGACATCTGCAACTTCACTTGACAACCCGTGCCTCACCATCATCATGGTGGAGAATTTCTTTCTTGTATCTAATCTAAACCTACTTTTGTTTAGTTTAAAACTGTTACACTTTGTCCTATCATTACACTTCCTGATAGAGTTTCTCCTTGACAATTCTATAAGTCCTCCTTAAATATTAGAAGGCTACTATAAGGTCTACCTAGATCCTTCTATCCTTTCGACTAAATAACATCAACTTTTTCAGTTCTGTCTTCATTGGAGAGGTGCTCCAGCCCTCTGATCATCCTTGTGGCCATTCTCTAAACTTGCTCCAACAGATCCATGTCATTTTTGTGCTGTGGAGCCCAGAGCTGAACATATTATTCCACTTGGGGTCTCATGAAAGCAGAATACAGGGAAAGAATCATCTCTGTTGCTATCTATGCTATACACATTTATTTCACGTTTAATCTTTTTACTTGCCTTTAATGGCAATGCTGTCAGGCCCTTAATGCTTTTGAATTCTATTTTTAATTATATATGCCGTTTACATGTAATTATAGGATTTTTGCTCATAGTGCCTACTGGACTTTGTTTCCTGTGTTAAACAATGATCAAATTAAAAACAAAACAAAACAAACACCTGTAACAGAGGAGCTACTAGATTATCAAGAAAGTTGTAGGAAAATATGTAGTCCCAGAAATTAAAAAAAAAAAACAACTTTCTTTATAAAAATCAGAGATGTTTCACAATAGAACAATGTTGTAGATGAAAAACAGAGGACTGTTAGGAGAAAAGGAAATAAAGACCTTGTACTTAGTGATCCATTACATTTAAGAAGGAAAAAGAGTTGTGGGGCAGAAGACCTATTAGAAAAATTAACAAGTATGTTAAAGATAGAGAAGTCCGTAAACTAGATTGCAGACACAGATTGTAGTAGTATTTCACATAACTTTAAAAACAAAGCAAAAACAAAACAAAACAAACAAAAAACCACCATAAAATTACATGTTCTATTCTCAATTGGTGAAAAGAATTAATGATAATGAGTTCATTGCATGCAAGCTCAAACTCCTGTTAAAAACCACTGAAATAAAACTAAAACCAAAATATTTATATTGTTTTGAGTTTGCAGCTATACCTGTTTGCACAAATGACAATAAAAGCAGGGTATCTCTTATGCTTAGAATTGGAACATACTGGTGTGGTAGTATACTAATGTCATGAGCAGTAAGTAATCGTATTGTAATTTATGTTTTTTGTTTGTTTGTTTGTTTGTTTTGGTCCAGGTTTACCACAATGCTTGGAGTCTGTAATTTTTAAGTTTATAGACCTAAAGAGATAGGCAGAATTCATGTCTCAAATAACATGCATCATTTTTAAGCAGCAAAACAACAAGGGACTTGCTTGTTCATTTTTTCTTAGTGATTGCATGACATACAATAGACTTCTTATGCTGCTTACTTCTAAGTGATATACTGACTGATTTTGTGTAGATGTTTCACAAAAGTAACCTTCCGGAAGGACTGAAGATAGGAATATGATAAATTAATCAACCATTTCTAATAGGTTATCTCAGAAGAAAGTAGAATGATATTCACAAAGGATAAGAAAGACATTCTTTCACAAAGGATGAGAAAGCAGGTCCAGAGGAGGGCCACAGGAACACTCAGAGGGCTTTAGCACCTTTCCTATGAGGACAGGTTGAGAAAGCCAAGAGTTGTTCAGAGTAGAAAGGAGAGGGTTCCCAGGAAATCTAATAGTAGCCATCCAGTATTTAAAGGGAGCCTACTAAGATGATGGGGACAGACTTTTATCAGGGAGCATAGGAATAGTTCAAAAGGTAATGGTTTTAGTCTAGAAGACAGTAGATTTAGATTAGACAGTAAGATGAAATTCTTTACTATGGAGGTGTTGAGGCAACTGGAACATGCTGCCCAGAGAAGTTGTAGACACCCCTGAAAGCGTTCAAGGCTAGGCTAGATGGGAACTGAGCAATCTAACCTATAGGAAGGTGTCCCTGCCCACTGCAGGCCTACTGAAACTAGATAATCTTTCAAGTCCTTTCCAGACCAAACCATTCAATGATTCTATTCTGTGATTTTGTGATTCTGTGCAGGAGTATGACAGATAGCTTATGCTATCATCATCTGCGGAACAGAGGGATTGCTTTGATGACAATATGGTAAGAAATGAAAATGAATGACTGGTGAGGACAATTAACAAAGATCTTGAAAATGAGAATAAGACCTTAACAGAGTGAAAGACTGAGAATTTACTTAATATAAGATTGGTTAATCTAAAAGAACATAAGAAGAAGAAGTCTAGCCCTAACCTAGATATATATATATTTTTTCTGAGTAGGTTCCAAACTTCTTTGCATTATACTGAAGTTGAAGTACAGAGAACTAGTGCAAATTCCAGGCTGTCTCTACTGGTAAAGAAATGGGCCAGGAACATTTTGATGTCTTTAGAACCATATACTATGTACAGCTTCTATCCTATAAATTGACATTATCCCCTCGCTTGTCCCCCAGGACAGACTAGGATGAATTCCCTACTAATATGTTGCCTACTAACATGTCCCTTGTACTTGCTGTAACTTGAACTGTAGTTATGAACTGCCTGAGAGCAGGCCACTAGCCCCCAACAAACTCATGCTAGCTAATCGCAGCCCAGAATTCATGGTTGTGCATGAGCATATAAATTGTTTTTCTTGCATATGCATGGCTTCTAAGATCAGCAGTGGCGTGCTAAGAAAAATGCATGAGATGGCCCCCTAAACCTCATCGCATGTTCTATCTCCTATGAGCCAGTCACTCTCAATAATGTGAAAGCTAAGTCATTTATGAAATAGCTGGGTTCAAATTGTCATCCTGCTGCCACTTTAAAATGGTTGCTGTCTCCTTGTTTTCCTGTTGCTGCCTTTTCATGGTTTGATGCTGAGAATGAGAACAAAATGAGTTCCCATCCTTGCCTGGAACATCACAAATTTCCTTGTGAGTCCTTTCTTCATTGGCAGTGGGGCAATACTTAATCGATTTGATTCTTAATGGAAAATAAACTGCCATTATTATTGATGTGCACTGAATTTTGCTTATGCTGTACGTGATTAGCTCTTCCTAACAGTGATCTGATTGTTGACAGAACTCATTTGCAGCCTAAAAAGAGAAAAGATAAACTCCTAGATTCACTAAAGTTAGTTTTGTCACTGTATTCATTAGGACTGCAGTTTTTCTGAGACTGAATCATCCTCAGAATCAGAGATATTGACAAAAGACTGTCAAGCAGCCAAGGAGAAGCCAAGGAGATTATTTTCTTAGGAAAATGTAGGAGCTACTCTGGAAAAAAAAAAAAAAAAAAAAAACTATATCCGTAATCTGTATTATTAGTACATCATGTGCTGTCTCTGCAGTTGCAACCATGGAAATCATGCTAGAAAATACACATTTAGTAAAATGCAAATACAGAGATTAAAGAGAGAAATAATCAGTCTTTATTTATTATGATTTTATGTCTCTGAATATAAAGTAAGAAATTACCTATAAGAAGCACTATTATTACTTGTTTGAATACAGCTGTGGCTTTCAGAAAAAAAATTGGGAAAAAAGTATTGTCTCAGAGGGATGAGGAACAAGTGGATAATCTGATCATTCCTTTATATCTGGACTTCTTTTGTAAATGGAGACTGAAGTATCATCTCTTCAGGTGACATTCTAAACACAGATGACCCTAAAATTAATGTTGCAAGGTTTAACAGAATTACTATTTGATTTAAGCTAACCAAAAGCAAATTCTAAACACATAATTAAAACCGAGAAGTGTTTGCAAATATCAGTTATCGACTTTTGATGGCCATTCATGAAATAAGAATAAAGGAGATAGTCAAGGATTATTCTTCCTTGCAGTAACCTGAGGACATAAGCAAATGCCTCTACAGACTCCTCATTTATCCAGGAACTGAACTGTTCCTTAGTTAGAAAGGCACACAACTAATATCTTTTAATTATATCACTGATATGCCAAATCCTGTTACATTATATCCAGTGTAACATCACATGGCAAACAGTATATAGTTTCAACCAGCATTTTTTTCTATGATGCCTGGCAGCTCATAAATCTAATAACATTCTGCCCTTGATGAGTAGATGTCATCCATTAGCAATATGGTCTTTTCAACAAAATGCTTATTTCCTTAGACATGCACAATTTTCTTTGATTAGGTAATGAAGGCAGAGTTCAGATAAGGTCTCTTGTCTGCTGAAGTTTGTAGATTCTCTTTTAATAAAATTGTGCTGGAATATGACCTTAGTTTTGCCTAAAATAAATGGATTGCTCAGAACAAGCAATGTGGATTAAAACCTTTATCTCTGTGTCCACTTTATGGCTCCGTAAAGTAATAGTCACTTCGAAAAGAAAATCAGCCTTAATAAATACTGCGGAAAAATGGTTTTAGAGTAGATAGAGTAAGATAAGAAAGTTTGTTTTCTTAATCCTCAGGTAATCAGGAAAGGATATGGACCACATCTGACTGAAAAGGGACATCAGTGCAACAGGCAAATGAGATAAAAGTTACAGGATAAGAAAATGCTGTATAAGAAGTTAGAAAAAAGTAAACTGTAAAAGCCAGAGAACATTCATAAAATGAAACATATAGAACTGTTAGAAAAAAAAATCTCTCAGGAGTGCTGAAAAAATTTGGTTTGAGGGTTGGACTAGATGATTTTAGAGGTCTTTTCCAACCTAAATGATTCTACGATTCTCAATTTTATTATTTCTGGATGAAAACACTTTGATTGAAATTTGCTTTTATTTCTCATTATGTGACATTCTCATATTATCTTCTCCAAATAAAAAGAAATATCTGCATTCCTGCTGCTTAGTCCATTGAAAATGAACATTTGGTGTTTCAATACCATCTCACTAACTTTGCTTTCACTCCTGAAGCAGTTATTTAGAATCTTATTTATCCAAAGATATGTTTGTGATCAAGCTTGTCTAAAACTCTTTATGGAGCAAAAAACTTATTGCACCATTTTTGAGAGATTTAGTATTTTTCCTTTGTCCTGTGTAGAAATTAGTCCTGAAGAAATGACTTACAGTATGTTTCTAACTCCATTTAAATTACTATCACTCACGCTTAAAATTTCTCCCAAGATATATAGGCTTTGCTTGCAGCTTTTTTTTTTTTTCCTTCCTGCATTCCTTACCCTTCCTTTCTATTGCATTCTTTTATACATGAGAATTTTAGAATGGCTTAAGTTGAGCAGAGTCCCTTATTGTTTTATTTATATTTCTTTTGTTATTCTTGTGAAATCTCAAAAATAAATAAATAAATAAATAAATAAAAAAAAAATCACAGAATGGCCAGGGTTGGAAGGGACCTCAAGGATCATGAATCTCCAACTCCCCCTGCCACATGCCAACCACCTCCCCATTTAATACTAGACCAGTTAATACTAGA
>JAOWBP010050709.1:0-18212 GCA_028571105.1 Tragopan temminckii | reverse complement strand
ACCTGTTCCAGTGTGTCACCACCCTCTGTGTGAAAAGCTTCCTCCTAATATCTAACCTAAACCTCCCCTGTCTCAGTTTAAGACAAAAGGCAAATAACATCCTGACTGTTAGAGCCTGAATTTTTTATGAAAGTTCTCTCTCTCAAACTGCTGCAAATCTTGGCTCTGCAATGCTGGTTGGAGTGTCTGGATACGCTTGAGATGTATTTTCTGCAGTATTTCCTATACTTGATTAAAATGTGCTGGGTGGCTCAAGACAGTTCAGTGGAAGCAGTGCGATTTATCTGTTGTGTGGCATTAGTTTCATAACAGAGGCAATTGCAGTTAATATTTATGCGCTTAGGAAGTGTGTATTCTTGGCCTTAGAAGCCTATGAATGCCAGATTGATGTGGACAGCACAGACTTCAGTGAAAGACATACGTTGTGTACTGGAAAATACCTGTAGCCATCAGTATGCTACAATGACAGATTAGTGTTTCATCAGAGGAATTATGCATGATGCATCCTGAAGAATTGAGTTTATGAAAAAGAAAGCACATGTATGCAGTGTTAGCAGTAGCATTTCAAATGTAGCATTGCACTACCTGATCCGACAGACATTCAAATAAAATTAAGTAGTATAGGAAGTAGAAAAATAAATGCCTTATAAGTGTGAAAGGGGATGCTGCTGCTTACTTCTCACCAGGCTTTATGAGTCTGCATTAAAAATCCTTGGATGAAGTAATATCCTGAACCTTTAAATCACTGACTGTGTGCTAGAGATCCACAGTTTCACAGTAGCAGTTATTCTACAAACAGATAAACCTACGTGAACCAGGAGCAGTTTAACTTGAAAGGAGAAAATATCATGCTTCTCCCATTCACGTTTTCACAGATGGTGAAAATGGTCTGTTGTCCCATCAGCTTGTGTTGTTTCATTTTGAAGGTGCTGTTTCTAGTTACGGCAATCTGTTGTTATTATAGATCGTGAGAAATAGCAGGCAGGCAAAACGAAGCGAGTTAAGTGTATTTCTTACCAGCTATATACTGCTAAGGAACTGTCCCCAGGTTTATATTGTGAAAGATGGTAATTTTGTAGTTTCTGACAATTCACGTTGGAGAGGAACAGCCTAGTAGTCATATTCTGCTCTGACTGAAATCACCACAGTTTTTATTCCAGTGTTATAACTGGATCTGCATCCTTATACAGGAACAAATGAATGGCTTATAGATGTTGCATTATTATTAAATGTTTGTAAATTTGTCAGCTCGCATGTTGAAATGAATAGTTAGGTCTTGCTACATTATGTAGACTCAGAATTTCAGTTGTTCTCTGAAAGTTCATGCTCTTTAAATGCAGTCCTCTTTCATCTTTTAGAGGAAAAGAATAAGAGTGAGCAAATCCTTCCTATGATGTCAGTGGTGTATCCGGCTCCTCCTGGAAGAAGTTGCTCTGATCTTTGCTATAAACAAGGAAAGCAGTGTTAATAACTTGGGAGGAAAATGAGTTGCTGATGGCCAGGAGGCAGCAACAATTGTCTGAAATAACAGGCTAGTGAAAATACTCCTTTTACAGCGCTTCTGATGGTCATGTAGACCAACTTAAGCCAGAACTTTTACTAGCTGTGCTTTTATTCAACTGTGTTTTGAAAACCTTCACAGTCAGATTCCACAGGTCTTCTGGACAGCCCCTCTGGTGATCAGTTTCCTCCAGATCTTTCTTTTCATCAGACAACTCTACCTGTCCACATAGACCGTGTCTCAGAGCCCTAACTGTGCTGACCTTTCTGTGCTGCTCCTTCTTCAGTTTTTTCACACTGGCCTTGAACTGGGAAGCACAAAACTAGACTCCATACTGTAGGCATGGCTGATCTGTGCTGCAGAGAAGGATGTAATAGCTTCTTGTGGTTTCCTGACTAACCCCTTGCTCATGTAGCCCAGTGCATTTTTATAAAGCAGAAAAAAAAAAAAGAGAGAAGAGCAGAAGAGAAGGCAAAGTGACTCTGAGGAGATAGCTGCACTGACCTCTGATCTGAAAGGCCAGGGATTCACGAAATTATCCATTACCCAGTCACTCGTTCCTCCCTACTGATGCTCCATATTTTCCTTTGAAATGATTGTAGAGTGGCTGGATATAGTAACCTAGTTGAGCCTTTATGTAGTAAATATTACTGGTGATAACATTCAAACTATGCTTAATTGCCTCTAAATGTGCTTATGCATCTTGGAATCTTCAGGAAGTCTTTCAGTCTGTTCATGAAGGCACAATGTGGTACTTGTAGTGTTACAGAGAAAATGATACTCTATTTGAAAGAAGCTTGCTGGTAATTTCACACTATCCATTTTCAATTTGTATTGAGCTCATCAGTTGAAATTTTAAACTTTAAAGCAGATTCTTACTAGATCAAATGTAGTTTCTGAATGAATCTGTTTTGGGTCATTCCATGAAGACTGCTACAGCTGGCAAACAGGTAATCACCTGGAAACGATTAAGAGACAATGTTTTAATGGAGGTAATTATAATAATTTGATAATAACACAGGAGAAAACAGCAGGTAGTTCTAGAGAAATAATGAAATTTTATTACTGAAATTTAATATCTAAACAGTAATTATGTCTAAGCCTTTGGCCAAACTCTTCTTTTAAGTGTATGTAATTTTTTATATTTTTTTTTCCACAGTTTTGTATGAAATTCATTGCTGTTTTTTTCACATCAGTGTAAACAAACAGTACCTTTTTTTCAATAGCCTTTCTAAGAAATTTTTTTGGAAAACAGCATTTGCTATAACTCCTCTGTTTTGTGTTTTGATTATCTTTGTGTATTTAGATCTCGGAAGCAATTTCTTGAAGCTATTTAGTTACTGTATAGTTATTTTTATTGATAACACATGTACAGAAGAATGTTCATTGTACTTCAGACCCTTACAGGTGTAAGAGTATTCACATATCCTCCCATCTAAACACAAGCTTTGAGGTTTATTTCTGTTTGGTGAGACTCCAATCTCATTAGAGAACAACAATTTGGTATTCAGGCCATATATAACCCATTTTTTTCTGGAGTCAGAATTGTGTGAATTGTTGGAACTGACAGTTGGAGAAAATTCAGAGCCATGAAGATGAAATTAATAATGTATGTTTGCTTGAATGTTCTTGTATTTTGAGCAAAACCAAAGAAAAAATTTCGTACTGGTTGTTAACATTTAGCAGCATAGCAGAATTATTTTAAGAAGAAGTAGGTAGTTTTAGTGCAAGATAACCTCAAAGTTCATTGGTTTCTTTTTTGGTATTGATACTGTTGTATGTGTTGTTTAGGACAAGGCTTGTTCACATAACGTTGATGTTGTAAATAACCTTCACGTGCCTGATGCAGTTTGCTCTGGATACTGAGATTTGCGAGTTCTATTTTAGAAGTTGTTATCTTGCCATTGAAAGAAAAACTAATGAAAAGTGGCTATACAGTGGCAGTTCTAAAAATTACAAAAAGTACATAAAACTGTTTTAGTTACTGAAGACCACTTAATTAGTTTTGTTTTATGCACTTAAGGATTTTGGTGTGTAATGTTAAGTATTCTCATACAGTAGTTGGTATTCCATTAGAGTGACCTTGTAAAAATCCAAAAAGGCAAGTAAAGCTCTAGATCATAGTTTCATCTTAAACTTTAGTTGCATATATGTTGCAAGTGTTTCTTACTCTTATTTTCAACTAACTTATTTCTAGAAAAGAAAGATGTAACACAGAGCTTGGAAAGCTACACAGCAAAATGCCCTGGCACAATGGAATTCATCACTCTTCCAGATGGTTTGAAGTTACCTCCTGTTCCATTCACCAAATTGCCTATTGTGAGGTAGGACTCTAAATGCAATCTTTAACTTTTCCACAGTACCTGTCAAATTTTAAAGGATACTGGAAGGATGTAGTCTTCTCAGTTTATGTAAGCTGTTCACAATAACATGAAAAAATGTCAAAATGTCAGATTGTTTTGAGAAGTTCTTGGGCAAAAATAGAGCCTTTGAGCAGAAAATACTTTTTGTGGTCTTTAGATTCAGAAAGAGAGGATTTTTTAAAATAAAACTGTCATTCAGGAGTTTCTGATACAATCTATGAAAAGTATTTTATAATTGCAGTTGAGATTTAAGTTAGATCATCAGGTCACTCCAATGACTAATACATTTTTTAGATTAAAGCCTAGTATAAAGTATTTGAGAGAGAGACAGAGACGGAATAACTGCAGTTTGGCATGAAATTAAAAGGCTAAAAGAAAATCTGTGTCAAGAATGGTGTTTGGTAATTGCCATTCAGAAAAAAAAATATATTAGAAATGACTGAAAAGAGTACTCAGAGATGTTTGATTTCTCAGTGGGATGTCATCAGACATAAAATAAAATGTTCTGGCATCACAAAAAGATAATAAAATGTATAACCAAAGAGCAAAAACAGTATTTACTTTCAGATTACCTTTGTTTTATTCTATGACCATTTTTTGATTCTGTGGCTACTTTTACTGTTCTAACTTCTCTAATTTTTCAATGAAAAGACCTTGTTTAACTATATGTAGTAAATTAAATGCAATAGGTTTGTTCTCACTAGCAATTTGTTGTGCGAAACGTGCTCTCTTAAGGTACAGATTAGACTAGAGCATAGGCCTGAGATTGAACATATGTAGCAGACAAACCAGCAGTGTCCTGAATCGTGTTTTGTCCCATATTGGGACCAAGTGCACTGGTTAGCCACCTGGGTCACCCCACGTCTCATGTGTATTCCTGGGGGAAAGATGCATCTTCTTGGAGATCTTCCAGCATTGTGTGCAGTGCCTGTGCAGGATTTGGTTAGCAGTGACATCTGGGCTGGCTTTGCAGATGTCTGCTTTGTGCTGCCTGATCAGTGGTGTGGCACATACTTTCAGGTTGGCTGGAGCCCTGGGCATCCTGATCTAGTGCTTGATCTGGTGCTAATTTTTGAGGTATAAATGTGTGGAAATGGTGTTTTGATCGTTGTTGAATAACCTAAGCTTATGATTCAGTCCATTTTAGAGCCTTCCAGTGCATGTAAAGCATACTTTTACTGATGATGCAGTTTTATTTACGATTGGCATTTCATTGTCTACTAGTTATTAATCCATTTCATGTGTCATACTAATTTTGGATACAGATATCTTAATTAAAATACTGTTGAACATTGAACTACCTTAGTGAGGTCAGAATGCAGTAGCACTGTTATGTTTTTCTCCCTTGTACCCATGAAGCGACTGAGGAGATTTGGCTTGGCAAAGTCTTTGTTGTTAATTATTCATGGTATGTAGTATTTAATGCCTGTAGCTGCCCCTTAAATGTTTACTCCTGATACTTCATATAATCTGTTTCACTTATTTTTTTCTGCTATATTTTTTAACTTGGTCTATTATTGACAATTATTGAGTATTATTTTTATGTGTCTTCTAGCCTTTGGAACTTTCGATGTTTCAAATACTGTAGTGTGATCTGTAAGGCTCTTTGAGCTTTTAATTGTTTATCTGAACCTCTAGAAATTGAAAGCACATGGGATTGGAAAGTATTTCAGTATGGTATACTATGAAAAGCCCTAGTATTTTATCAAATACAAAATGGAAGAATGAATTGTCTTTCTATTCTGATAGATGCAACGTTTACTAGAGTTAAGTAGAATTTAAAAGCATTTTCGTTTCCCTTCTAAGCAAGTTTGTTTTTAATCAATACAGCTTTTTTATTTCCCTAATAAAAGATTTTGTTCTTTCAAGTTAGAAATTACAGAACAATTGCAATACCAATTGCCACTCCACTGAACTCAGTAGGGCTGGGACCAGGGCTAGTAAATATACTTAATCAAGCTTTTCACACAAAGGAATTTTAAAAGATAATGTTCCCTAACAAGTAGTTGAAGATCTTTCCTTCCACTGCTATGCATTAAGCTTTAGGAAAAAAAAAAAGTGTATCCAACGCTATTTATTCAATAGTGATAGATGAACCAAAGCACGTGCTATTGAGGACACAAAATCCTTTTATTAGCACTTTCTCATTTTTTTAGTGTTAATTTCTTTAATATGTATCACTCACATGTTTTGCTTAAATTTGCATTCTATTTTGTACTCATATCCAATCAGAAGAGGTATTGTACTTTGTTCAGAGTATTCCGGAATCTGTCATTGTCTCTCTTTTTGCATTTGACTGTGATGCTGTCACAGTTATCAACAGATAATGAATGGATGTGATATATTTCTTGTTCCAAAACACTTTTCGTATTCTCTTGTAACTTCTTATCAAATGTTCTATATCACAGAGGTAACTTGTCTTTATAATATTCCTCTTACAGCATCATTATTTTTCAGTAATAGCACATTATCTTGAATGGTTTGGGCAGTTATTAAAACAAATGGCTTTCTTGTATGTATGCACTTTTTATTAGTGGGAATTTTGCTTTATTTGGTTGAAACTGTTCTTCACTGTGCTAAACGTGGAGGACTTGTTTTTCATGTTCTCTGTGATAGTTTATTATTTTGAAATTTAGTATAATTCTATAACTGTGGTGAGTGAATGACTCGATTTCTATCATGTAAATGTTGCAAAATTGTTCTATCATTTAAAGGAACGCCTTCTTTTTGAGGAGAAGATGCTTGATTTTAAGTTAAGGAAGGCAGGTTTCTTTCTTACTTCTCCAGTGCTTGTCATGATATTTGATGAACTATATAAAAACATGAGAATTCGGTCATGTACTGTAACATCCACAGCCTCTTTGTACCATTCCTAAAGAATTTCAGTGAAATAAGTTTTATAGATCAGTAATAGGGAAAGAGGAGAAGTCGTTAGTTCGTCTTTGAACAGGTTGGGGCTTTCTGGTATTCTTGCACTTGGCTCCTCAGCTGCCTTTTGAAGTCTCTGAGGGTTTTGGTTGGGCTCTCATCATCATCATATCTAGGTGCATACATAATCAATCTTAAAGTATAGAAATATATATTTTTTAAAGTTTAGTTCTGGCAAGGCTTTTGAGCATTTTTATTCATGGTTGTCCATGTCACTGTGGTGGGACACGTGTGGCAATTAGCAAAAAATGAAGGTTTTTCTATTGATTCCCCCCCCCCATCAGCAGTGGAAGACCAATGGTTTTCCTGCTTTGTATCATAGGAATTTTGGTTCAACAGCAAGATGGTTTAATGAATCAGTCCTTTCATGTCTGTTTGTAATTGCTTTATGATCTTTAAACGAGACCTCTCCAATTCCTGTGACATTTCCTTCCTTCCAGATGCAATTTTATGTACTTAAACTGTTTTATTCATTTTGAAGTTCTTTATTTGTGTTACATTGTCCAGTGAAATTTTGCCTGGCTTTGGCTTGGGTTTGTTAAATATTTGGTTGCTTTCTGGAATTTCAGTGTTCCTATAATTCAGTTCTCACTTATTTTGGAAACTAACAGCTGGATTTCAAAGCCCTTGCTAATTTTGCATTTGATGCTTTCTCTAGAAGATATTTTTCCTTTGGTATTTGTTTTTAACACGACCTTCTATAAAAGTTATTTTTACTTAATAGATCTGTGAAGCTCTTGAACCTTCCCACCAGTCTCCGACCTCACAAAATTAAAAGTCTACTTGGTCAGAATGTGTCAACCAAAAGCCCCTTCATATATTCTCCAATTATTGCTCATAGTCGTGGGGAAGAGCGAACTAAGAAAATAGGTAAGAATATTTTCCAATATTTCATGTTATTTTGTTAAATTGGAAATTCTATCTTGATCAGAGATAGCAAACCTGAATTTCTTTTGAATTTATCAGTTTTTTAGCCTGACATTCCAAACAGTAGAAGTTTGTTCTCTTCAGTGACTTTCAAACATGTGGGACAGTTCAGCCAGGTGAGAAGTGAGAAGAAAGTCACATAGCTGATCAGATTCATTTTCAAAGAAGCAGGTGCTCCTCAGTACCCAAACTTTGTGTCACGTGGAAGATTGGATGGATGTGGTAGCAAAGTGTGACTTTGCTGCAGTACTAATTTAATTTTAAAAGATGGCTGATAAAGGGTAAGAAATTAAAAAGATATAGATCTGATGGTATCTCTTATAATATTTCTTTAGAAAATATTCCTTTGTCTTATAACATTTCTTTGTTTCTCTTAATTTGATGATGTTTGCTATATTTTATCATTTAAATAAAATCTTATTGCCAGTTTTAATGTACAGTTGTTTTATTCAGTATTCTTGGTCCTTGAGGGATTCAAAGGGGAACCTCCATTTTTTGGTGGCCGTGCAAGTTGGTACCACAGGAGTTTTAAATTATACACAGTTTCTCCTTTTAGTTAGTTAGTTTGTTTAGTATAAGATGTCTGAGCTACTTGTGATGCTTTTTAAGGCTTTCGTCTTTTGAAGAACATAGCCAGCACATTTACTTTTAAAACCTCTAACGTTTGGTTGAAAAATTTTGCAGAGAAAGGAACATACGAAAAAAAACCATAGTTCCGTTATAAGAAGGAAGAATCTTTGAAGATAACGTGGTTGTTTTTTAACATGTGTTTGATCTACTTTAATTAGAAATAACAACAATAATAAATGCTCTGTGTTTTTGTTATGGAAACCGAAGAGGAAACAAAGCTCTTTAGAAAAGTCTTACATTTGCAGCTTTTAAGCTTTCAACTTGATAAGCTTTTGTAATTGAAAACAATAAATTGGATTATTTTATTCTGTTTAAATTGATTTAATGTGCGCTAGTCATGAGAAATAAACCTCATGGTTTATGATATAAAGGAATTTTTGTTATAAAGTCCTGATAGTCTAAGCAGTACTGCTGGTAGTATAATGCAGCTCTATCAGGAAGTCTTGCAAGTAATCTCTCATATCTACATGCAGATGATTTAAGTACAGATCTTAACCTTGCACCATGTAACTGGATTTTGCCTTTCCTTTCAAAAGCTTTTCCTCCAGGGCAGCAGTTCTATAGCGCTGTCCTGCTCTGTTTTATGTAGATCTTGTGGGAAGCAAACTGTAGGTAGCTAGTGAGGACTCTTGGTGCTGCTGAATATGGTTTCTGAGTGAATGAGTTGACACGTGTATTATTTGTTTTCCTGAAAATAAATGTCAACAGTTTTGCTGGGGAGGTAGCTTAGGGAGTATTTGACAGTGAGAAATTGGTCAAAGCTGCAAAAATGTAAGAAGTGAGCCTAGGATCTTGTTCTCTTTGGGAGAAAATAGATTAAAGCGTAACAGTTCTAATGATTTTGTTTGTTTTGAGTAAAACTTAGCAAGTAATTACTTTCCAATGTTTTTTTGTTTTTGTTCCCCCCCCCCCCCCCTCCAGTGATTTACATTTTCAGAATTCCTTTATGTGGTTGCATTGCCTGCATTTTTCAAAAAAGGAATTCTGATCCTCTGGTAGTTCTTAGTTCATTGTTAAACATAATGGACATAATAGGGGCTCAGTGCTTAAGTAACTTTGAAACTGTGTGACAGCTCTCAAGAGAAGCTACCAGTTCTTTTGGGGACTGCAGAGTGCAGAAGACTTTGGACACTAATGAATTAATTAAAAACAAACAAAACAGCACAAACAACAACTTCAAAACATCCCACGCAAATGTGCATTTGAACATGTAGTTTTAATCTACTGTTTTACTTCCCTGGTTTCACAGTAATACAAGCTGTTAATATCTCAGAATGTATGCTGTTAACTTCTAGTAGCGTTAATTGGACTTAAACATTTGCATTAAGCACATCTCCCTTGAGCTCTCTAACACTGCTTGCAAAATGTAATCAGATAGTGATTGTGAATGTGCTGTTAGAGTGCAGATGGTTTTAATTGTGAGTTACAGTCTTAATAATCCTGTTTTTTTACAGAACATTTTCTAATATCCTAGAAAAAAGAGCGTTAATAATGTGTTAAAATCATTGTGTAAACTAGTTAAAAGTTAATCTGCTTGCATTATAGATTAGATTATGGTCATGATTAATTTAATCTATTTAATGATTATTTTAAAACCACCTTTTGTTTATTTGGACTGTAGGTCCTCACCTTGTATGGCAAACGTCACATTCAGTATAAAATCTGAATGTAGAGTGCATGTGGTTATGGTGAGAAATCCAGGAGGCAGAAAGGAGCACCACATGGGCTGAAAAGATTATGGACTTGTGGTGCCAAATAACCTTTGTGCATGGAATAGCCCACCAGAAATGGTTTATGTGCCACAGACCTCCCTTTCTTAAATTCCTTACCTCCTTAAATGCAACCAAAAACTCCAAAATTTTACACTTAGTGTGGTGAATTGTCCTTAAAGCTTGAACTCTGTAACTTGTGGCAGGATAGGTAAAAAAATAAGCTGCCCTTGCAGTTTCTATTTACTGGTCATGGGTCTTTCCTAAATATATCCAGAAATTAAACTTGATATCTTCCGTTATTGCTTAAGTCTACCTTTTGTAACCATTAATCAATAAATAAATAATCAGCATCAATATTTTTTTGTGTCATCTTCCCCTCCCACAGCATTTCCCAAACTTCTTATTGTGTTCTGTGGGAAATCAGTAGGAGGAAAATGGAGGTGGCATCTTGCTGGTGAGCAGATGCTTTCTTCTTAATTTAGAACGATCTTTAATTTACTCCATATTGTCAAATATGTATAGATGAAGATTTTTTTTCCATGATTTTTCATATTCTTTTTTTCCTTTGGTGTTTATTCCCTATCTGGTTGCTTTTTGACTGAGCCTTGATACAAGGCAATGCGTACTTTGGGCCTACCACCCAGTATGGAAATCCTGAAGCTTTCAAATGGTTACCATTAAGGAAGTGTTTAAGTACTCTTTTGAACTGGTGCCGGAGTTAATTTTGCCAAAGTAATGTTGGCACAATGTGATGTTGGGCTCTGGAGCACTACTAGCATTAATGTAATAAGCCTATTAACGAACACTTCCAGTCCTTTAACGCATTGCTTTGCCTGTGATTTGCAGCTTGTGTCCATTGGTACTTGAACAGGACTTGGGCTGTGCAGACCATAGAGAAGTGTTAATTTCAAAAATAAAGATAATGTAACAGTCTGACAGCTCAGCTGATGCTCATTTTTATAACACTACGATTAGGCAATTCCTGCATTAATTCTGTATTCATTTCGTGTAGACTTCCAGTGGGTCCAGGGAGATGTGTGTGAAGTTCAGTTGATGGTGTACAACCCTATGCCTTTTGAGCTCCGAGTAGAAAACATGGTATGTATCTTCAAAAAATTTTTCTAACTTCTTCACTAGGTTAGAATTTTAGTACTGTTTTAAATCAAATAGTTTAAAATTTGTCTAAGTCGGTATAGCATCAGTTTAACAGTGCAGCAGTGTAAGTTGTCTCACATTTTTGCAGTGGTGATGAGGTACCGAATTGAAATGTCTGCTATTCGGAGAGTTAAAATGCTTTACTGCTACTGACCTGTGAATCAATTCTGTATCTTTCTGCATTGATTCAAACTCATGCTAAATAATTTATTTATGGTGGTTTTCAAGTAATAATCATATCCTAATGCCTAATAATTAGTGTATTCTTCCTCCTGTTACTTGTTTTTATCCTAACTTTACAAATTCCCACGTTGACTGCATTTTTTCAAAAAATGGGGAATGAAAATAACTCATTCTGAGAAGCTTTAATTTATAATAGATGCTTCAGCGTATGGATATGCTATTCCCAAGCATATATGTTATTTGCAACCACTGGATGCTAAATTGATGAGATGGAAGTGGGGAGAAAAAGACTAAAACACCAGAGAAGTGTCTCAGGTTAGAAGGTTCAAGATGAAGCTCTCTACTGAAACACAGTGGATTTTTTTTTCCTTATTGCAGTTAACAGGACTTTTTAAGGTTATTATCTGTTAAAAGGTTAAACATCCTTTAATTGCAAAACCACCTTAGTCTCCAGTCACTCCTAATCCAGCGTTATCCTTAGTTGAATATTTTCACCTTTTCCACAATATTTAAGATTTCTTTAAAAAAGGAGTCCCAACTAATACAACCCGCAAAGTAAGTAAAACTACATCAGTAAATTAGGGTGTATTTATATGCTCAGGTTTTTTTTTTTTTTAATTGTTAGGTGTACTGCAGTGGCTAGTCAAACAATTAGACCTAAATCACAGGTAATATGCCATGTATGATATTTTTTCCACAGGAAATGAAAACACCCAAGAGAACAGTTTTAAACTGAAAGGGGGTAGATTTGGACCAGCTAACAGGAGGAAAGGTTGTAGTTAAGAGTACTGTGAAATTCATTCTTGGAAGCTAACATACTCGGTTCCTTCAGCAGCATTTTGTCTTATGCTTACAGAGGTATTCCAAAATGTTAGGAATGAATAGAAAAAATAATGGTAAATGTGTGTGTCAGAAAGGACTCCATGTAAAAATTATTTTAAGAACGTTTTGATTTATCGTCTAATCTGTCTTGTGTAAGTAATGATGAAATTATATATTCAAAATCTTTTTGGATAAATTCTTAATGAGGAAATTTCTTGTAAGTGGCTGCATATGCTAAAGAGTTTAGAATACAGTTATTTATACGAGTGTGCACTTCATCCATTCACTGTGAAAATTAATTGTAATAGTATGAATACTACACGCTAGATGGTTATCTTCTGAATTAATACTGCATTTCAGTTTCATTGGTAAGCACCGGAGGAAGTAGAAATGCAGACTAGATACAAATAATTGAAGTGATTAACATAGTTCTTTAGTCAGTGTTCTAAAAATAGAGTGCTTTGAGAAAATCTGCTGTGCACTAATGTTGTCTAATTGGTAGAAATGAGTTGATTTTGCTTCATTTGTGTGAAATCAGGAATGTAGGCAGCAAATGAGGACAGCAATTACTCCTCTCAACTCAGTATTTGAGAGACAATGTCTTCAGCACCAAATGTTGAGCTCCCTGCTTAGCAGCAATACATATGGACTGGTGTCAGTGCAGCAGCATAGGACGGGTAAGGAGAACTGCATCTGTTCAGTCTGAGGAAGAGAGGACTAGTGGGTAATTCCTGTTACTGTCCTCCCAGTTGGGAAGCTGCAATAAAAACAGAGCGGAACTCTTCCCGGAGGTGCACAGCATAAGTGTCCCATGTTGCAGCAAGGGGAAACTTTCCTAATAGAAAAATTCTATTTTGCCAATGTCTCAGTGGCAAAACTTGAGTGGATAGGAAAGTGAAAAAAACTTACACTGATACGAAAGTTGTACTTGTTTGGAGCTGTGGGTTGGGCAAGAGGACCTCTGACATTTCCATTCAGCCTGACTTGTTTTGATTCTTCAGTGTTGTTTGTGGGTTTACTAGTGTGTGGAAATAGTTATTACTTAATCACGAGAATGAAATCCTTGTGGTTTTATGTTAATAATTCAGATCGTTTAATATTTTAAAAAGTTTTGTTTTATTATTAACCTGTATTCATGTCTGCAGTCCCCATGTCTTCTTGTTGTCTGATTTCTTGCAATTTTCATGTTCTTTCACATTATTTAGCCTCAGAATCATTTGTACAGTGAGCATATCCTTTTCATTTAGTGTCAGTTTTAGCTTGTCTGGCCCACAGCCTTTTCCTTCTTTCTGACTCAGCACCTTACCTGTGCAGTATGGCTACTCATTCAACCTTGTTTCCAGTGACTGACAGTCCTTTGAATTCTCCATTGCATGATGTCCCTTGTTTCCCTTTGTCATGGTTCATTCTTCATCAATGTGCAACTGTCTTGAAATCTATAGTCACACTATTTTTTTTTCTTATTTTCCCTTCCCATTTACTTTAAGTTCCAATTATTGCTGTTTGAGCTTACTTATTGCATGTTAAATTCCAGAAGCATTAGTCCAAACATTTATAAGTGCTCTTGTCCTTACGTATCATCCTGCTTGTTATGGCTATAAGTTTGGAAGGTAGTCAACATAGTACTGACATAGAACGCTGAGATAGAGCACAAGTTATTTAGGAGAATGGTTTCCCACTGAAAGGCTTCTCTGTTGTTTTTTCTTTTTATTATTTGAAATAATATTCATAGAATCACAGAATGATTAGAGTTGGAAGTGATCTTTAAGATCATATGGTTCCAACCCCGCTGCTGTAGGCAGCAACTAGACCAGGTTGCTCACAGCCGCATCCAGCCTGGCCTTCAGTGCTTCCAGGGAGGGAGGATCCTCAACCTTTCTGGGCAATGCGTTCCAGTGTACCACCACCCTCACACTAAACATTTCTTCCTAGTATCTTGACTACATCTATCCTCTTAGAGTTTAAAGCCATTTTCCCTAGTCATGTTGCTACATGCCCTTATAAAAAGTCCCTCCTGTTAGGCCCCCTTCAGGTGCTGGAAGGCCTATATAAGGTCCCCCTGGAGCTTTCTCTTCTCCAAGCTGGAAAACCCCAGCTCTCTCAGCCTGTTCTTGTAGGGGAGGTGCTCCAGCCCTCTGATCATCTTCATGGTTCTCCACTGGACCCGCTCCAACAGCTCCATGTCCTCCTTGTGTTGGGGGCCCCAGAGCTGGATGCAGTACTCCAGGTGAAGTCTCACAAGAGCAGAGCAGAGGGGCAGAATCACCTCCCTCAACCTGCTGGTCATGCTTCTCTTGATGCCACCCAGGATTACTGCTAAGTACATTTAGTTTTTATAAGAGTGTAGAGGCATGACTGATCAATATTATTCAGGTGAAGAAACCCTGTGAAGTCAAAACTTTGACTTTTTTTTTCCTTTTAGTTTCCTCAAAATCTTTTGTCCCATAGTCCCATGTATTCCTGAGTTTGAAATCTCTTTAGATACCTGTTCTTCGTGTGTGTCTCATTTCTTTGTAACTTACCTCTTTTCCGTGTCCTGTTTTTCTTTCATCCATATAGTGGGAAGACTCATCCAATAACAGTGATACAATGTTTATAAAATGGCAAATAGGAGTATTTAACCATGGAATACAGTGGTGATTACGTCCTAAAACTGTATATTTTGGTCAGTGAGGTAAAATAGGGCTGGTCAGAGGTGGTGCTTTCATAAACTTTAGCAGATAGCTTAAATAAACATAGAGATAAATATGATCCTAACTTGCTTTATCTGCAGTGCATTAGACAATATTTTTTTGCTGTTCTGGTGGTGGGATCAGGTGAAAAGTAGATTTGATGTTCAGCTGTAAATAAGTATACATACAGCTTTACATTTTTCCAGGAATATTGATACCTGTATAGACTTGTTCAGACATGTGAATGAATGCTAGCCTCTGTCTTACAGCTATGGAGCCTTTTTTCTATCTGGGAAAAAATGACCTTTGGATTTGAAACCGTCAGAAAACAAAAAAATTCTGTGAAATCTCTGGCAGATTTATTTCAGGTCTTGGAAATAATGTCGAAGCTTTAAATCCTGGCTAAATCTGGTGACATCTGCTATTAAAATAGAGTGCATATGAAAATACAGCACAAAGTCTGTTAAGTCTGCAAGATTTTAACTAGTTTTTTTCTCTGTTTCTCAAGCTTTGCTTTAAAGGCAAATATGCTGTCTTGAGAATTTCTGTGAGAAATTTTGAGGGAAGTTATTTACTGAACTAAAGTATTTATTTTCTGCACTTACTGTAGAAAATGTGGCTTTCTTATAATCACCATGATGGTAGATACAGAGCGGTATAAATGGTATGTAATAAATGAATATTGTGGAATTAAAAAATACTGCCACAACACACAACGTTTCTGGAATTTGTAGTTCTAAAAACTCATAACTCAAAAAGAAATTTTTTCTTACACAATTCTCATTGTGTTTGGAGCACGTATTTGTTTCAAGACAATTTAAGTGTAGTATTTTGATTAATAATGATGTAAAAATAGAAGTTTTTTTTTGTAAACTGCAAAGCTATGTTATTAGCCATGAGCTAATATGAGTTTGATTAATAATGATGTAAAAATAGAAGTTTTTTTTTTTGTAAACTGCAAAACTATGTTATTAGCCATGAGCTAATGTGAGCTATGTTAAAAATAACACCTAAAATATTGAAAAATCTTTATGTACAAGCAGTCCCATAATTTAGCTTACACTCATTCAAATTTATGGAGTTCACATCTTCTGTTTCTGCCCTCTAGGAGAATATTTACTTACTGACAGGGAGCGTGTCTCTGAAGCTATATTGGGCAAGAAAATACACAAAAAATGTGGAAGAAAGAAGGTGAAAATGGTCATGTTTGATGTATTCTAGGTCTGCTTAAAATAATCGTGCTAGAAATAGTGGGAGAAATGCTCTTTTAAATAAATATTTGACAACGTTGTGTAAAGTATTCTCAATGAGGAAACTAACTTGGGCAGTAGTACTTGGGAAAAAAAAGTGAGTTAAAAAAAAAAGTAAAGCTTAAAAAGGCAGTTAAATGCCCTTGTTATTTTAACTGCATCCCCAAAAGCTACCATTTACAGACAAGTTGTTTTGTTTCTCTGAAACTAAATGGAGATTCGAAGTTACTGGAAGGCGGGCTGTAGCAATAGCTTGAATGTATCCACTCAGACAATTTAGGTTGTTATACGAATATAAGGAAATAAAAAATCTTTTTTCTCCTGATTTATACATTCCCTGGAGGGAAACTTGCATACAGATGGTAGTATTTTTGTACCTGGTCAGAAAGTAGTGGTTACTAGATATTATTGCTGAAATAAGGTATAGTATTCTAAGGGGAAAGAGATCTGACACTTGAGTATTTTTGCTTTTATTTTCTGCCCCTTCTTTTTCCATTTTTCCCCTCTTTCCCCCCTTCCCTTTTTCTGCACCAGATATGTTTAGTTAAAGGTAATAACAGCAGTTCAGCTTTGATTTCATTTATCTAAGCAGTTTTAGGCACCAGAGGGCAATGTTTGGCAAATATTGCTGTATTCTGCTTTCTGGGTGATAGCAATATTGGAAGTGTCTTTCAGACATTCTAGATTACATCACCGTCTTTTCAAACATATTTGTGTGGTTCAAGTTTGAAGAAGGAGTACATTAATTTCACTTTATGCCTGTAAAACCAAAGCTTTGTTGAGGTTTACATTGTTTTGTTTGCTTGCTTGTTTTTCATTTTGATGACCTTTTATGCTTTCTTGATACCTTTACATAAATATTGTAAGTTTTACTGGATGGTAAAACTCTCATAATGAGAGAAATACATGCTGCATTCTACTCCATGCGGTAAAGCACTTGGGACTCTTTAATTTTTTAGACCAGGAATAATCTGTGCTTAGAGAAGATATCTGACATTTCCATTGCATTCTCTTAAAACATTTTTTGGAGGTTTTTTTGGTTGTTGTTGCTAAAGAATAGGCTGGGGATGCATTTGTAATACATTGTAAACAAAATACATTCTGGTGAGGACTTATTTTGCTTTACCAATTATCTTGAGGTCGGCATGCTGTTTGTGATCATCATGACCCATGGGTGTCATTCTGATGCAGTTTCAGGGAGTAGACAGCAATGTACCTGTATGTAGCTCTTCTTTCTTTTGCTCCTGAATTGTTAAAACATTTTATTACTAATAATTGCTGGAGTGTAGTAACTCATCTTTCTTCTCCATAAGCACGTTCATGTTTTGGTCGAGCCATTTTTGTTTCCTTAGGTATGTATTCTATGAATAGTGATTAAGGTATTTTCTAATTGAGAATTAGAAATAGAAGATTGCCAGTCTGCCTTTTACAGCAGATGTGAACTTTAGAGGTGCACCATTCAGAATCCTACTGAATTAGAACTGAAGTAATCATAGGTGTTTTTGAAGGTAAGCAATACCAGTGTGGCTAGCACTGCTGCTGCTTAAACTCTTTGTTCAGTCCTCAAGTCTCTCATTCCCTCTCCCTCTCTCTATATAAGCAGCTAGTAACTTAGACTCCTGCATTTTACAATACATTTCTTACTTTTAACAGCATGTACTGTGTTCAAGCATCTTAAATTCATTAACCAAACTCAAAAAAAGTGATTAATTTACTGAGGAAATAATGCCATGTTCTATAGACCATGAAATGAATGTATTTTTGGTTGCATTTCTTATTTTGTGCCATGTTTTTATGTCAGGGTGCTAAGAGATTTCTCTGTCATACACTAAGGGAATAAATGCCAATTGTATCCTGGGCTCCATCAGATGAAGGGTGGCCAGCAGGGACAGGGAGATGATTGTTCCTCTCTACTCTGCCCTCGTGAGGCCCCATCTGGAGTATTGTGTTCAGGTCTGGGGCTCCCAAAACAGGAAAGATGTGGAGCTGTTCTCCAGAGGAGGGCCACAAAGATGATCAGAGGGCTGGAGCACCTCTCCTATGAAGACAGGCTGAGGGAGCTGGGCTTG
>JAOWBP010050708.1:0-18228 GCA_028571105.1 Tragopan temminckii | reverse complement strand
GGAGGCGCGGATCCGTGGATCCCTCCGCCCCACAAGTCACGGAACCGGGCCGAACCGGCCCGTAAACCGTTGACAATTCTTAGCAATATCACCTCACTTTGAATACAAGAAAAAGTAATGTTGCAGTATTTGCTTTGAGTTGGCTGCAAGGTTCAGCTGCAAGATCTACAATTTTGTCTTTGTCACTGAGTGAAATCTTGATATTAATGGTTTTCCTAGACTAGATTTACACAATAAATTGTAATTTGTTGTCCCTGGGACTCAAATTTGTTTCTTCCCTTCATGAAGTGAAGGTCTGTTCCACTTTACACTGCAATTTCAAATATGATAGGTTGAGAAGCAGGTACATTTGGTTACACACCCAGGACTACGTACCCACTTGAGAGGGTAGAAGAGTGCTTGGGATGTGAAGTAGTATACTCTCGTCTGAATCTTTTTTAACTTATTATTTCTAACTTGTTCTACTGAACCTGGAACAGCCACTTAAGGACAGGCAAAGTGCCATTTTATGAGTGCAGTATGATCAGAGACCGCCAAGAGACTGCATATGAAAATCAAAGTTGCTCAGTGACAGCATTCCAAGCCAGGAATGTCAAAGCAGCTGTGAGGGCTGATCTACCCTGCCTATTTTTAATTAGATATGTCATTGGGCCTAAATTAATTTCAGAAATAAAAGGTACTTCTGCAGATATATGAAGGAAGATTCTATGACTCCACTGATTGTTGTAACACAACAGCAGTGTACTGCTGGAGATTTTCTGGTCTTCTGGTGCATTCCACAGGGACCAGTGACTGGTTCACATTGCAAAGCTGTAGGCAGGTGAACCACCATGCAACAGCACATGCTCTCAAGGAGGTGCTAACAAGGAAGCTACTGCTTACATTTTCTTGTTGAATCTAGATTTATACAGTATATGCAAATGATTATGTCCCACCGTGCTCCCATTGAGATCAGCAGACACTGTTCCACTTGCTTCTGCAGAAATCAGACTGGTTTAGCTTTGATATGGGCCAGAACAAATAAATCCTGTCTTATAAATTTAGATTAGAGTCTACTTCTGCAACTTTCAGATTAGGAGATCTCAGTCTCCATTACAATAACTCTGACTAACAGGATTTAGCTCTTCTACGCAGTTAAAGTCCTCAAGGTTACAACCACTTGATTCCTAACTCAAAAGAGGTAGATGTGAATGCTCACATACTGCTTTATATTACTGTCATGGCAACAAAATCCTTCTAACTGCAATGTCGTTGTTATTCATGCAGCAAAGGACACACAGAAGATGTTCACTGCCTCCACCTTCAAAGGTTAATACCACAAAAAGCTCTGTTCCAAAACATCAGAATATCCATTATTGTAACACCTATTTCAGGACCCTTGCAATGCAATTGTCTTCACACACACGGACTATAAAGGGCTATATGCCTTTTTTAATGCCCTATATTGTTCTGTCTTGTTAGAGAGAAGTGAAACCAATCTACTATCCACGTTTACCTATTTTAATGAAATACATTTCAATATAAAAAGAAGGCCTGAGATCTCAAGATTTGTGAAATAATTCCAGATACAAAGAAAAAAAAAGTATTTGTAAACAGAAATCAGTTTGGCATAATACTCTTCACTGCTATATGAACTGATTTTACATGGTATCACAACAACAACCAAAAAAAAACCAAAAACAAAACAAAACAAAAAAAACAACAACAACAAAAAAAAACAAAGTACCAAACAAATAGAACACAGTTTTAAACATCTTTTAATTGATGATGAATTTCTACAGTGCTACAGTGTTAACAATCTCTAAAACAAATATCTGAATCTCTAGCTCAACAAGTCTTATAATCTTTGCAAATAAATAAGTTACTAAAAGTATCATACTGTGTGTTTTCCTGTCTGTGTAAACTGCTAATGATAACATATTTCAGGAAAAATAACAATAATGAGCAGCTGCAGTGCATTTACACTTTTAAGAATCTTTAAGTACAATTCCATACATGATACATTTAGATAAATATTTCTGTACTTACACTTTTACAAAGCCATCAACTGAAAGGACATAAAATACATTCAAGACTGAACAGAGCAGCAAGAGAACTGTGAACAAAAAGACAACGTTTCGGCTGATGAGAAAGTAGTATGCATTTTCATTTTAGAACTCTAAAACTACTAGCAGATGCAGACTTGATCTTGACAGCAAGTTCCTTTAAGACAGCTAGAGTTATCCAACATTCAAATTCTCTACAGTTTGTCTTTATACAGACTTAAGTTCACTTTTTAGACTTACTCACTACTGTGACCTAAGAATTCACTGGATAAGTCTTCTGTATCTGGCAATAAGGATGAATCACTTATGAAGATCTGTAAAACTTTCTGTCCTACTGAAGGCATAAAACCTCCTTCATCAGTGGCTTACAATACCAGCCACTGAACCAAAAGTACTATACACTATTAAGGTGTGTTATTGTGAGAGCAAGTTTAAGGAACTATTCTTGGCAGATGCTTACCTGCCAGTTCAATGGCCCTGCAAAGCTTAGTACTGAAGTTAACTTGAGCAAGGGAACACAAGAGCTTTGCAGAAACATAAGGTATTTGTTTCTAAAATAGTCATTACAACATAGATTAAAACACTGTAATGGGCTACAGTTAATCATCTATAAAAATGTATGTTCACTGTGAATCGTAAACTGCTCATAAGTAATACATTATCTCAAACACATTTTAAAACATGCATCTTGAAATAAAATTTAATTTTCATCTTTTAATTCTAATTTCCATCTTTTGATTCAAAAACACATTTAAGCAATCATTTATAAGGAACTGCAGACAGATTGCCTGCATAGAAATTTTGATTTATGAAGCCCCCTGTCTTGTGCAGAATACTTATTTGTATACTTGTATTAATTTTCCTTCCTTTTTTCTCTAACATGGATTAAGCAAAGGCTATATTCACAAAAACTGCTAATACAGCAGCTACTTTAAACCACAGTTTATTGTAATGTCTCTAATTTATTCTCATTTTAATCTATTTAATAATCAGTGAAAGATCCAAATATCCACTAAGGTAAGCCGGTACGAAGAGTGCAAGGACCACAGTCAGATCAGTAGCTAGTCCTAGATTTAAAATGCATATATTTATTTCTGGTTAAGAAAAAGTAGGTTCCTTCTGCTCACAGAAAAGGTCTCCGTTCAATTCCTTGTTAACTAGGCAATCTGTCTGTTACCATGAATCTGGCCGAGTGTTATGTTATGAGAAGAAGCATACTGCACAATTTCTCCAAGATTGTTAATTTTGAGCCATGTTATTGACAGCAATGTGATATAGCTGTATTGGAATACCAGTAATTCAAAAAATACTTGGTTATAGATGCAGATATAAACAGCTGAGTGAAGCACAAAACCTTTCTGTAACACACCCTTCGTGCACAGAGATCCTCTCAGCTGATCCCATTAGTTCCTTATGCAGAAGGCATGAGAGCATGTTTAGCTGCCTCTCTTCTCAAATCCTGCATAGACAGAAGTGAGAGAAATGACACATATCAACCGCTGCTCACAACAGCCTCACTGATCCTCTTGGCAGCTAATGTGCAGGATGCAGTTTCACAACATTATACCCCTTTGTACCAGCCATACCCTGATGTCAGGAGTTGGCTTCCAGACGTGCAGGGCAGAGCTGTGAAATGAGGTGATTCACTCAGTCTGTTCTGGAACAGCCTTTTCCAGTGTAGGCTGAAGGGAACCTCAAGAAATCCAAAAGTTTTCAGCTGGACTTTATGTATGTTATGGTACTATCAATAATAAGAAATGTCACTTGATAATTATGAATCCCCTTCCAAAGCCCTCTTCCTCTGTATTGTCATGAAAACAAACAAACAAACAAAAACACACCCTTAAGGACATACTTTGTATTAATCCATTCCAGAAGGCTTATACAGCACAAGTAAGAAAATACCTTTACACAAACATTTTGTTAAAGAATACATCAAAACATTCTAGACACCGATGCTTGAATACACACAAATCTTTCATAAACAGGAGGATTACAATGCTTTAGAAAACAAGGAATATTGCAGAGAGAAATACAAAAAAGGTAGGTGGCAAAAATAAGCTGGAAAGAGAGCACCATATGAAAATCATACTTAAATTTTTATGACCATTGAACAAGCTAATTAAATGTTTCATGGTGTTATTCTGAAGTTTAAGTAAGCTACACAGGATAAAATCATGGCCCATGTAAGTCAGTGGTAAGTCAATGGTAAGAGGACTGTACTCGGAATTCTCACTACACTGGAGGACGTATTAAGCAAAAGGTATACATGGAGGCTTCAGTGCAGACTTCAATCAAAAGAGAAGAGGAAGAAAAAAAGATGATTCATTTTTTTTTTATTTTGAAGTCCATGACAAGAAAACTAATCTACATGACAATTTCTCTGGTCTATGCAACACTGAATGCAGTAAAAGTAATTTTTAGTTTTATTCAAGAATCATTTAGCAAGACTTGTTGTAGTTGTAAATTACTTTTTAAGTTCCATCATTACGCTGTTGCTTTGTGAAAAAGATTTTAGCAAACAGTGCTGTATTTTTTCATATACAAAAGGATATAAAAATAGATCCTAGATTGCCATATGTTAAGAGCCTTAAACCACAATGAAAACAAACGTAATATAGCTCAGGTATTCCTGTGATTACAGAAAGAGTATCTCATCCAATAAAAGATCTCAAAATCACATACTGAAAGTATCCAATGCATTTTCAAGAAATTGATAGCTATGGTCTTCAGTGAGCTGCCCTGACAATTAAAAAAAAAAGAGACATATAACTTAATCTAATTGCATTTACTCCTATTTCACCACACTCTTCTGCTTGCTGAGAAATATTTCTAAAAAGTGCCACGATGTTTGCTCCTCATGGATCAAAACACAAGTAAAGTTTATAAAACTGTATTCTAAGAACTTGGGACAAATACAACTGCTAGTCTGAACGTGTAACACAAGTATTTTGCTAATCAGCATTGTAAATGTGGTTTATATTTTAAACTTTAAATACTTAGTTACATATAAAACTGAGAAGTAGTAAGTTAACTTATAGCACCTTTGTTCTAAAAATATAAAGATTACGTCTTTTAAAATTCTAAGGAATACAGTTATTGCATCTCAAGTCCACACTATCATTTAAAAGAAATCTAATTTCCATGTAAAGAAGACATGTAAGTGTGAAAAATTTAAGGCACAAAATGGAATTTGAGACTTCAGGATACAGTAAATCCTTCCTTTTTCATCAAATTACCTGACGCATCAGAAAAAAACATGTATCTTCAGTTTTCAAAATAAGCTGTACTATTGTAGAATCATTAACGCTAAAAATGGAAACTGCCTATTCAAGTATGTAGTACAAACTTCTTCCAAAGAAACATTATTTTCCAGTACTGGATTACATGTAACTTAAAATCTTCCAAGAAACTGTATGCATGGATAAGCTTTACTGCATCATTCTGTAACCTAACTGATTTCTTGATAGGATCTTTCTCCTGATATTCACTGGATATATAATCAGTTCTGGTTACACTTCCATACTAACAAAGTCTCTTCCTTTTACTTGTATTTGTCACACAACAAGAAGTTACACATACTTAATGTCTCAACCTTTCTGACTTCCTTCTTACTTCAACTAATTTTTTTCCCCTGTTCTCTGATCTTTTTTTTTGAAGATTGACTCTACTCCTCACTCCCGAGCTACTCAAAATATAAAACAATACTCTAGAAATGACCTCAGCAGTCCCAGGAGTATCCTGATTTCCAGCTGCCTGATGCACCTCTTCTGCATGTAACACACTCTTCTTTTGACATCACTGAATCTGGAAGCAATATTGTTGCCTGTTCTACTAAGTCTTCTTATTACATTACTTTTTAATCTTCTCTCTCTCACACTAAGTATCCACGTTTCCCGAAATGCATCATGTTTGCTTTGGTTCTCTTATATAGTGTCCAACTCCTGCCTATATTTAATCCATACGTTGGACTTCTCCCACTCAGGTATCATACAGTGTCATCTGTAATGTTTTTTAATATGCTGTAGATCCCTCTTGCATATTACTGAGGATGTTAATTAGCATGACATAAATCCATTATAAACAATTAATGGGGAGGGAGCAATTAAAATTACAAGATGGGATGATTCAAAGCACAGTTTATATTTTAAGGTACTACTTCAAATATATTTTATGCCTCTTAGCTAATTATGGGAACTAAAAATATCTCACTATAACTACAGTTTCTAAATGCCATACCACCATTTTTCTGCATACATAATTAAAAGTAGAATAGGAAGCATGCTGACAATCAGTCTTCCTCTGCATATGATTCCTGTTCCAGCAACTGACCATGGAAAGACTGGTCATGGTCACTCCTCAGCATACGCTTTCAACCAGATAATATTGTACCTACTCTTTGAATTTCTTTTCAATTAGAAATGAAAATACAGAGAGATCCAAACTTGCATTGACAGTCAAAGATTCACCTCCTTTCAAAAATCCTTCTGGAATTCTATAGTGTGATCTTACAATTCAAAAAATGTTGAACAACACGCTAACAGTACTTATAATTGTAAAGGTATAATTTAAAGTACAACTTAAATAACATTTAAACCCCCTAGTCTATGAAACACATCATTACCTAATTTATGCTCTGTTTTCCAGAAGATACACTTTCAGTACAGCTCATCAACTCTCCTTCTGTTCTTGATGAAGACTACACGTCATAACAAGCCTTTCACAATAGAAAGCACATTAGCCAACTATTCAATTTGTTAAAGCTATTTGTCAGCCTATCGAAAATAAGAAAACAGTATGTTTGAAGAAATAAACAATTAAAAATCAAAGTTAAACCAGAAATGAAAAGGTAATCTGATGATATATTAATGGTATAAATAATACAGTCCATGTTGTTTTATACACAGTTGTTTATTCTTGTTCCATGTTTCAAAACTTGGACTCAGAGAAATCACAGGAAGTTTAGTTTTTTTACCCTTGTTTTTCCATTAAAAGCACCATAATTACATGGCTCGATTCAATCGTCCTTTTCTACAATCACTTCTCCATGAAGCACCTTTCTTCTCTGCCGCAGCATGTGTAAGTAGAGTTGTGGAAATACTTGATCAAAGCATAAAAGAAAGCAAATTAGATGAAAAAAAATAAATCAGCAGATCACATTATGGAAAAAATACACTTTTTCAAAATGAAGAACCAAGTAAAAATTATAGCACAATGTGCCAGAGTTGGTCAAGGCAAATAATGAGTCATGAATTTCTCAGTGAGTTTGAAACAGTAATTACAAGTCAGACAAAGCCCTCTGAAGGAATACTATTTTCATGGATCTTCTCTCAAAATTTTCTTTGTCTGAACCATTTTTTAGCAGTGCCTGAAGTCTTCAAACCTGTTCTAAGGAAAGAATGTATGAACATAAATTTTGAGGAGGATCCAAATTTACCCTACTTGTCCAAGTATGAAAAGCTCTGTCCTTCTCCTGGCCTTACTGTATTACCTTTCCTCTGATTCATTTGATCATTATTTTTAATGCACAGAAAACTGGACTTATTCCTGAAGTATGAAGTTATGCAGACAACTGTAAAACTGTTAGTAAGTTATCATAACTTTTGCTTACTCATATAAATCTCTCTTACTGGCCTCCATGATTTCTTGCAAAACAAAACAAAACAAAACAAAACAAAAACACCTCATATTGTGTATCCATACAGTCAAAGTCCAGAATTTTTAGTCAGTTTCTTGAAGGAATACATTTTACAGATGCACAACACGGCTCCTTTTAACTTCAGTTTTCCTGCTCCTCAGCGCCTCTCCCTTATCTCTTCCTTTATTCCTAGCTTCATAGTCCAGAATGACTAAAATATTGTACTTGCCCAGTTTGCTCTAGTCTCATTGTGCTGTATCTAAATCAAGTTGCTTTCCCCTTGCCTGCACTGTTTGGCTGACAGAGAAAATAACAGCAGAAATTCAAAACAGATGGTCTCTCTAGGCTAGCTCTTGTTAGGCAACTGATCTGTGGTGGCTCCTGGTATCAGGGTTTGAGGAAGATCTGGTTAAACATGGGACTGAAGTACATTCAGAGAAGTTTTTGAGGCAAGGTGTGGATTTCTGTGAAGAAGAAATCTTGGAGAATTTTGTTTCATATTTTTCCAAAGTATGTTCAAATGGTAATTTTCAAAGTTCACACATAAATGGATACTAATAGCAAGAAGAAGGCGAATGTCTGAATCTTGCAAGAAAATTTTTAAGTCATTGCTTCAAAGCAGCAGAGGCACTAGAAATTCTTGGAGACAACTACAGACACTTCTGTATTTAAGAAAAAAGTATTTTTACTTGTCCATGACCTTAGATTTTTTTTTCACTGAAACTTCTAAGACGTTCTGAAGTAGATAACAGAAAGTAAAATTTTGGTTTAAACAATTAAAGCACAGCAACACTTGGAACAACAGAAAGCAGGCTTTTAGAGTAGAAAGCATCTAGGAAATTTAACTGCAAGCAGCATTGTCTGCATTGCTGATAATTGACTATTACATTGTTAGTGTTATTAAAGCTAATTACTTAAGCTAATACTAAAGCTAATACTTACATGGTATATAGGAGAACATGACAATAATAAGGAAGTAATAGTAGTCAAAGGAGACATTGTATTTGTTGGGGAGTCTCAATGAATACATCCCTGTTTTCTTGACATAAGGTAAAGCAGCATATATAGTCAGCAGTTCACCTGCAACTCCAGCAGGATACAAAATGATAAAAAAGTTGTATCTGCATTAAAAAAAAAAAAGAAAAAGAAAAACACCATGTGAGAAATGCCTCATGAATTTACAAATTGCAATAGGTTGGAGTATTCCTTCACTAAAATCAAGAACCATATCCTGGGAAGGCACAGAATAACAACTTCAGTTACTTTTGATAAAGTTATTTTTGTTTACAAAGAATGCATTCCCACGTCTTTTTATTTTAAAATAGAGAATATCAGAACTTGTGCATGCCTGTCCTGCACTAAAAAAACCATTCTCCAAATCTGTACTCTCCAATACTGTTGTTTTGTTTTGTTTTAATATGTATTTTTTTATTTACTGATCTTGCTCCCACCGTCAGAGATAGGACTAAGAGCAGAACTGGATCCCAAATTCAGACAATGCTACGCATCCTTGCCACGGCGCATGCACATTGTGTCAGTGCTACGTATCGTAATTTATTTGAAGAAACTGGAAACGGTGAAATATCAGAAGCCTCTTTTACCAATTGCCACGTGGGAAATTGAAGTAGTAGTAGTAACAGTAATAGTGGTAGTAGCAACATTAACCATTAATGGAAATTAAAAATGAAAGAAAATGAGAGTGCCAAAAATTTAGCAGATCCATCTCAAAATAGGCAGAACATGTTCAAATAAAGGGCAAACATACTGATATCAAAGAAAATGTGGCTTTATTGCCATAGGTCACATTAGTGTAGACATAATAAAAAATGTTATCAGCAGGGTTTCTTTGTCCTTATGCACAGTGCATCACGTAGATTCTAAGCAACAGCTCTGAAGTTCACACAGAGCCATCATATAGAGTGTGTGAGAAATGTCCAGTGTGCATTACATGACCAAAAGAGAGGAGATCCAAAATGGTAGCAGCTGAACATGAAATCCTCTTAGAAGCCAATGGGCTTAGAGGACTCACAGGTCAGAGAGCAGGTACGTGAGGTACAGGCAGGCACTATTGCCATGACTTACACACAGACCGTCTCTGTATAGTGAAAAAAAACCAACAAAGTAAATTAAACTAACATTAAGATCATACCCATACCATTGCCATTGCCTGTGGACAGGTAAATGTTTTAAAATTATTAAATAAATTAAAGATTAAAGAAGTTCAGTTCCTTGGGAATACTGAATTTATGCTCCGTTTTGCAGTTTGATTCTCTGTAAATCTTGATAGGATATTTTGAACTCCATGAAAAGATATACATTTTCAAATATTTTGTTTCTGTACTTCACGAAACATCTCTGCTGTGAGAATGGCAGCTCCCAGAATTGCATATTATAAGGAGAAAAAAAATTCAACCATTCAAGATCCACTGACTTGGTGACAAAAAGCATAATTGTCAATATAGTAATTTCTGAATGCATTTCTCCTTCTGAAGCCTACAAAAACATCATTAATGAAGCCAGACCTGATTCTTTGTAAGTTTGACATTTGTTGCTTAGACATTACCAAACCTACCACCTTCAGTACTAGCAAAAACAATCATATATTTTAAGAATGGACATAATCATTGGACACATCAAAAAGGAGCATTAGAAGCATCAGAACTGCATTACCTACAAAACACAGGCAAGAAGGAGATGCAAACGAACTCATTAAATGAACATATCACCCATGCCAAATGTAGGAAAGGTATTTTCCTTCTAACAGTGGAAGTTGTCTTGAACTCTATCTACATAGATTGTTACTCTTCCAGTTAGATCTCCTGATAAGCACACAGTGTCTGTAATTTATCTGGTATAGTAACGGACCTGAATTGTGTTTCAAAATCAAAGTAGTTTTGATACAGAACACACATTTTATGTGGGCTAAACTGTGTCAATATTTAGCTTCACTACATTAATATAACATTACAAAAGGTCTGATTGAGCACAACCTCTTATATAGTAATATAATTTATTTAAAATTAGTGACAGCAGCTCCCATTATTTTAAAGATGTTAAGTCTACAAAGACTAATATGTGCTTAACTTTAGGCATCGCATTCAGAAAGATCTCACAGAGTCGTACTGTAAGTTAAAAGGTGACTCCAAAGATAAGGAAGAAATATGAAAGTAAATTAAAACAGAGTTTAGACCACAAGGCACAGAAAGTGAGGAACAAATCACATTCAAAAATATCAACTAATTGTTTTTAACATTTTAAACGGACTTACAATAATCTCAAATACAGAAAGCAACCAGCTCGCACTCTGCTGACACACAACCAAAGCTCAAACATCTGCTCTCCTGTGTGTTAGCTCAGCATGCGTGAAACTAACATGCACAGAACCACGACACACTGAAGTGCAAGACATCTCCACCTGGCCCATTTAATGAAGTATGGCAAATGGTTGAGCAGGTTGAATGTGTAGAAGGAATATCGAGTAATCTCTGTCACAGTCCATACGACCAGAAAAAGAATAACGCTCTCCTCATTCTGGATCTGCAGAAGTATAAAGAACCAACACGTTCTTCATCCTTAAGCTTCTTTTCTGAGTAAACTGCAACAGACTTCTGTTTAAGATATACAGAACAGAACTAACACCTTGTAAAGAAAGACAATTTTGGCATAAAAGTGACATGCTGAAAAAATTACTACGAGGTGTTCTTTATCATATGTATTGGCTAACACACAGACACTTTGCAAACTGAGCAGCCTTTACCCACTGTGCAAATTTAGAAAAACAGAACTAATATTTGAGCTTATTCCTTCTCTTTAGCTGCACTTTCACTATGCTGTTTCCAGCTTTATTTGTCTTGATTTGCTTGTTTATTGCTCCTCAAAATAGTAAAATGAAAATACTACCTAATGTATATTCTTTTCACAATCAGCTTTTATCCATTCCACATTTCACTACTAGTCTTTATCTAGACTTTCTCTTGCTTTTCTGTAATCTAAACTGCCATGAAATTTTGGATGAACGGAATTGTTTAGTCTACTAACTGAGCCTAGTAGCAGAAGATCAAATCGGGCTGCAAGATAGTCAAGGAGTTGGAAAACAGATGATGGCTCACTGAAGAGTGGTTCATATATTAGGAGTTTGGGGTAAAACTGGTCAACTCTTCTGTTTAAGATTTACACTCTGAGTCATTAAACTGCCTCATCAGTAGATAGTGCATTTATCTGCTGCTTCAAAATAGCAATTATTTTTCACTCTAAGTGAAAAAATAAACAGAAGTCCTCAAATTCAAAGAAGGCACATGGAGAACAAGCACTACATTCCGAGAAGAATTACATGCAAGTTAATGTGGTTTAAAAGTAATTTTCTTTAAAAGGGGGAATTTTGTAATACAATTCCATGCCTGAAGGCTGAAAAGCTCCAGAGATGTCTTGAAATAAAATAATGTAATTTTGTTAAAATGACAAAAAAAATTTAAAAAGAAATTGCTTTTTTTAAAAATAAAATACTACATGGTGACAAAGTTTAATACATCATAAAGATGTAAGTGATCATCATCTCATAAAATTGCACCTCAATGTGTCAGTCAAAGATGCACCTTCAGTAAAAGGATCTCACAAACATCCACAAAATAGAAAAGAGATAGAAAAATATCTCCAAACTCACGAACAAACAGCAACCACAAACAGATAAGCAAAGGAAAAGACAGAATTAGGTTGTTCTTAACCTCACGTGATTACAGATAAACATTGATAACCCAAACTTGGATTCATGCCACAGCACTGAATCCGACCAGAAGTGCTTTAAATAAGTATGCAGAGAATTCCTATTCATTGCGTTGCAAATCTCCAGTTGAGCAGAGAGATCTGGGTCTGGCTATTATCATTACCACGCCTCTCACCACCTAGCATGACCCCGAACATTCATGCCTGCTAAGCAGTAACAGCGTGAAATGCAATCAGACATACATTTAGATGTAGTTTTCTTGGACACAGCTTGACCTACTGTACTGAAGACTGAGGAGACGAGAGAAATGACAGGATATGCTAAAGATTACTACTGCACTGCAAATGATAAAAGGCAGCAAAAAGCAGCACTATATTCCAGCATTCGAGAAAACAATCAATATAAAAAAAAATAGTTAATAATTGATATTTTTTTCCTTGACAAAAAAAAACGGAAAGTGCTGAAAATGCTTAACTTAAACAGAAAACAAAAAAAAACTCAGAAAGGTATATTTTGTGTTTAAAAAAGAAAAGAAAAAAAAAAAAAGCAATAGTAAAGGAAAAGATGAAGTGTAGAGAATTGAAATTAAGGCATTTGACAACCGAGGCAGTAATCACGGTATCTCACTGGTAGACAGGCATGTGCCATCTGCTGGTGAGACAGTTTAATGGCTCAGCTTTTTAAATTTAAATGAATACAGAAGCACAAACTCAAAATCTACTCCTGAATTCTTACATACCCTTCACAGAAAGCAGAATGCATATCCTACTTCTAGCTGTATGCAGTCTGCTCGTTTCATTCTGCTAAAAAATCACTAGATTTACAATAACCACCTACAGCCAGGCAAATAAATCACTGACATTTATTCAGGACTTTAAGTGTGCCTCTGGCATGCTGAAAAACTTGATAGATTTTTAATGAAAACAATGCAGTATGCAGGCTATCAAATACTGATATTACATTACATTACATTAAAATCTTGGGAAGGTTCCTAAAACAAATTGCAGAATTACAACCACGTATATTCATGTTAATTCAATTTAAGTCATATTTTCATTTAGATGCATTCAGAAAGTGATAAATTACATTCTTGAAAGACAACATGAGACACGATGGTATGTTTGCAGGTGAACAAAAGCACTGGTCATTGATCGCACTTATGCAGACCACAGCCAGCACGATGCTACAGACAGGGCTATTTAACAGCTAAAACCCAGACCCCCCTCCTGGGAAGAAGCACACGAATTCAGTCCTGTAACTCCAACTTCTAAACTGTACTCAAGTCTATAAGCATTCTCTGTAATTTGTCTCCCTGGTGAAAAGAGAAGTGTACTAATAACTCCTTAGTAAAAAGTCAAAACAATTTGCTCATGCACGTACCTGTTTTATACTATGCGCAATGAACCACACCATGAAGATTCTTGAACTCACTTGGACCCCAGTCACAAGCACAGATGTGTGAACTATTCCTTGAAAAGAGAAACATGTTATCTCTGCTCCACAACTGATGTTTCATTTGGCTCAGGATAAACTAAAGGAAGAACTCACCAACTGCACAGTGGACTACCTGTAAACAGAAATAAGTTAAAGGTTACTGATTTACAGTGTGTTACTATCTGTACTACAAACATGGGCTTTTATGTATTTATATAAACTCAAGCTTAATTCTTACATTTTTGTGTTTTTTTTCTCCAACTAACATTTCACATGTTACACATAAATACACATAAAAGCACCAGTAACCAGTGCTGTGATGAGTTCAGTGTAAACACTGTGAATGAGAGACTTATTTTTCTAGTTTTGTATGTTGAATATTTAGGTACTTACAAAGTGCTTATTTTTTAACTGGTAAATTCCCATTATCTTACCCAAATAATAATTTTACAGAACAATGTGGGAGGAGTCATACAAGGCATGCAAAGCGCATAGCAATTTTACAATCTTCTGTATTCATTATAGATTAATTAATTATTATCATTTTGCTAATTATAGCTACGAATCTTCAGATTTATTTTCTGGTCAGTGATGTTTAGCAAAAGAGTGCTTTTCATTATTTTCATGGATTCAAGTGGAATTATTATTGTGGAAGTTTAATAGCATAAAAGCCAATGACAGCTGGCCGTGTGATTTTAAATTGTTGTTTGAACGACAGATGTTATGGGCAGATTGAGAAAAAGAGCCAAAACGTAGATAAGAGCTCTTTGCTGTGCCTGGAAAAGAATCATAACCGCTCAGTATACCCAATAGCTTCGTTCTGTAGATGTACCATAAATTGAGACCACAAGTGCACAAGTGGCCCAAGTCACGCTGTTTCAAAAATGCTGCGAACAACTTGTACAGACTCTGTTGCAAGGAGTTACACAGGACATGCCAATCCAGTCTGGGAATAAGCAGAAGCAAAGAAGTTCCCAGGGAACATCTGATTTAAAACCAATATTACGGTTAAGTTTCAAAAAAAGTGCTCATTTATTTCCACAAATCTCCTTGCTCTCACAAAAAAAAAATAAAAAAATAAAAAAATCATCAAATAATAAAGATAAAACATCTTTTAGTACTCATATAATATTTTTATATTAAATTCAGGTTAATCATGTATTTGTCTATGATATACAGAATCCAGTAAAATAAACTGATGTTTGAAATTTACCTCAAGCAAAGCGAATGTCTGGAAAAATTTAAGTATCTTTTGCACGCTTCTGAATAAACCTCTGTGTGTTCCTCTCTGGATATAAAATCGTGCCATGGCAATACCCAATACCAACCATCTACAAAAGAAAGAGAATGGATACCTTTCAAATAAAAATTCTAAAGCTTTCCATCTAATATAAATAATCTAGTACAATATTTTCTTCCTGAATACGTTTGCATCTTCACTTGTTGGTGTTCTTAGGAGATTATTTAAAATATCCTTAGACCTAAATATTACGAAATGTTATATCAACATTAAACTTCTTAATCTCTTAACCTAGAAAAGGATAGAGAAGGGTTTGTTTACCTTCAGAGGATTACCTTGAATTACTTAACCCAGGGGCCCGACAGACTTTTCACTAGCAGTGATATATATTTTCTACTACTAAATCCTCACACATCTTTACCATGAATTACTGTTATTTGAACTCAGATTTTGGGTCTCAGGTTTGCACACACAAAAGACTGTCACCTGTGCACACTGTTTTCACATTCTTCATTACCCCTTAACACTTCTGTTTCAGAACTGACAAGCGACCCCTATGCTTTTGTTCTACAACTCAGAGGTGCTCAGATTCTGATGTGTTGAAAGACCCATGCTCTGTGCTCCTGGCTTCCAGAGATGAGAATATTAAACTAATACATTTGAAGGTGTTGGCTAATTTTTCCATTTTTTTTTTTAAGGAATCAGTACACTACTAACTGATGGATCAACTGATCATCCTTCCAGTGTAAATGCTATAAAGTATCTTTTAATCAAAGTGAAATGTGATACAAAATTCAAACTGAGATCTCAAATGAAAATGGATTAAAAAAACCCATTTCACAACCACAGTGATTATGACTCCCACCTCTCATCTCAGATCTAGAGCAACAACCCAAGGTATGCGCAGTTGCTTCCACATAATTAATCCATGTTTATATAATAAACTTTTTCCAAACAATGTACCATATGTTCTGTTACTAATCCAGAGCTACACAAACATTCTTACAAACATCACACTAGGGATCCTTGAAACTTCAGGTTTAAATCCACAAAGGCTAAGGATAAAATGTCTTTAATTGACTTACAGGCATAGCCAGAACTACAAGTGATATTTTCAGGGTTAAAAATGAAAATACATAAATTGCAATAACATTAATTTAACTTCTTGTCTGAGGACAGTTGGGAACAATCATTCAGTTCTCTTATCCTCCATAGAACCATTGCAACCAAAGCTGTACAGCAACATGAACTGTGGCTAAGGAAGGCCCAAGAGAAACAGCAGTGGAGTCTGAGAAATATTCTGAGGCAGATTTGGTGAACATATAAATATTCAGGAAAACATTTACATAAACATCTGGATAAAATTTTAACTCCTTCCCTGCTCTTATACTCCTCCCCATAGATAAGACACTGGCTAAACTTGAGAAGCAGATAGCAGGAAAGCTGGTTATCTGATGGGACACATTATGCTCTAACAGCGTGAGTCCTGCATGGATCGTAACAGCTCTTTATTACCCTTGGATGGTACACACTTCAGATCAGTCCCGTGACAACTGGCACACACAGTGCCTACTACTGCACTGTCCTTTGCTTTGTCCAGTCCAACAGTGCATGATAGCATGTCAAATCTATATACAGCCAGGCTTCCCCATACTGTAGGAATGATTCCCTTCCTTCATCCCTTCTGCTTTAATCTCATAAGTCCGGTCTGCCAGAGCTACAACATTTATGCCCTAAAAAATTACTCAGATTTTACAGCAGATTTTAAATCCGAATGTACTAATTTCAGGTTGTCTCCCACCACGGCCAGATGAGGAATCACTGGAATCTCACTGCCAGTCCTTCACAGTCAGGCTGCCATTTTACAATGAAGTGTGTGACAAGGGGAAGGTGACAGCACGTTTCTATCCAGCTGGCAGGATGGGTGGTGATAGCAGCAGCTTGAGAAGTCATGTTACATCTCATCTAAGCAGACACTGTCTGCACTTTCTTCTGTCACAAAAGGTCCGCAGAGAGCAGTCTTGGGCTACACTCAGATGCAAAGACTGAAAATACATTTGTCTTGAATAATTACTGGGAGATTTGGAATCTCTCACAATTATTTCATTTAGCTTTCAGCGGCTTTGATTTTGGATTTCAGGAAAGCCGTAGTAGTGAAAATCATAAATCAGCAGGTGGTGTAAAAGAATTCGTGTAACAGAGGTAAAATTTTCAGTTGGGGCTTTCAGTAGAGCTGGGTACTGACGTGTCATTTTTATCTCTGAATGCATCCCTCTCATCTTCATTAGAAAGAAAGACAAAATGCAATTCTGCACGAGGTTGGTTGTTAACACACGCTTCTCTATCAGACAGGCAGTTACAGTTCTAGAAATACTTTACTATACTGAACTCTTTGGAGAACTGCGCCGTTCTCGTTTACAGATGGTGCCCCAGTGAAATGTTTCTCTCCTTCAAAATTTTATTTTTCACTTCAACTGTAACCTGTTTGCAAAGATTATAAGAATGTGTTCCTCTCTCAATACTCTGCTTTCACACAAACTGCGCAGGTGAGCAAGACTAAACCCCTCGAGGAGGGGGGGGGGTGAAGGAGGAGGGACAGAAGCAGCACCTCACCCCAAAGCTAAGCGTTCAGTGATTTTCTACGTACATATAAAAGCCACATGAGCTCTGACTCTTGCCATCAAGTGGAAATCAACAGAGGGTTTTTTGGCACAAACGTGACACGCACTAGTTAGTGCAACAAAGTTTCACAAGTGGCAATACCTGCTTCAGGCGCTAAGGGTACAAACCCGAGCGCTCGCATCATCCTTCACCCAAAACAAACAGCCATTCCCCTCGGCACTGCAGTACCGAGCGCTCCACACGAGCCCACGGGCGCCCGCAGCCCAACCCGGATCACCTCACACCGCCGCAATGACAGCAGGAGCCGAGTGCCACAGGAGCGGCCCCGCCGCGGGGCTTTCTGCCCCGCACGGCTCCGGCCCGCACGCCGCCCACCCGGCCGAGCCCCGGAGCCCCTCGGGCACCGACGCAGCCCGGGCAGCAGCGCCGGGAGCCCGGACGGCCCCGGAGGGCGGTTGGCGGTGGAAGGAGCAGGCTCCGTGGGCGCAGCCCGCGCGGCACCCCCGCCGGCATTCCTGGCCCGGCTATA
>JAOWBP010050707.1:0-18229 GCA_028571105.1 Tragopan temminckii | reverse complement strand
GGGAGAGCAAAAAAGGAAAAATAATTATTGCAGTGCTGCTGCGAAATAGCGGGTCTGCGTTTAACTCGACCAGCGCTGCAGTCACATCCTATCGGGGGCCGTCCTCTCGCAGAGCGCGGCAGTCGGTGTCCACCGCCGGATCGCAGATGACAATCGGGCAGCATATCTTATGCAGAAGTTAATCACAATAATGGAGCACAAAGTGTGGCTTAGCGGTCAGATCGTAAATGACAAATCTGTTTTACCTTCCAGTACCAGTTATGTGTAGAAGGCGAGCTTGGCTCTAGCTCTGAGCGATCATGCCGATAATCATTAGATGACAAAAGTAATGAGTCACATTATGATCAACAAAGGAGGATGGAAGCTTATACTGGTTTGCAGGCAAACATTAAAAAAAGAGACAGTCAGCTTTCCCCAAATGCCGAGGCTATACGTTGGGAGGAATGACAACTGCACAATAAAGCTGCAGCCTTTGCTTGCAGTTGTCATAGTTGAGCAGACACCAGCCATCGCCGCTGACAGACCAGCTGGGTAGCTTGGGAGGCCTTCCATTCTGCACCATGAGGTACAGTAAATTATCCAGCGTGGTAGAGCAACATCTGTTTCTGTGCTTGTGCCGAACAAACAAGGCAATTTAAAGCATACCAAGGGATAACCAAGCAGCAAATGAGCATGACCCTCATTTTTTTCCCCTTCTTACACACATGAGATGCTAAACTTTGCTGTACACACACTACATAAAGAAGCCAGGCTGTTGTTTGATAAGGTGTTGTCAGAGAGATTTTACATATTTTCTAGAGAGAGAGGGAGAGAGAAATATCTCATAGTATTGTTATTCTTAGAATCCTCCCACTTCTCTCTTCATTCCTCTTATACTAAAGCTAGCACTCAGTCTCCAATTCATTCTAGATTTTTTTTAAAAACTGTTTCAATATACTTATAAATATTCAGTCTTTAAACCCTAATTTGCTATACTTAGTTCACATGCCTTCAAGCATTTGTCTTCCAATTTCCACTGAATAAATGCGTACTAATGAGAAATAGAGCAAGCTGCTGAGGCAAAGCTGGGTGACTTGAGCCTGGCCTGCCACCAGCTTGTGATAGGCAGGCAAATTGAGTTAAAATGAAAAGTCTTGTCAGCTGAAATACAACATGGTAGCCAAACAGCAAGCTGTCAATCATCCAGCCAAAACAAGGGACTGCAGGTAATAAAAGGTCACTGTGAATCATAAGTGCATTTGGCTTTCATAGGCAAGTTAATTTTAATTAAACATGATCTCGATCTGTAAATGTTTTATAAAACTTATTGTGCATAATGGACTGTTAATTTTGTACTAACAGCAGGTAATAGGGTACTATAATTATTAGAGTGCATTATAGGAAAAAAGCAATTGGGTATGCAAATATTTGGGGGGTCACTAACTCACATGCACAGCGGTGTGCCTACACACATGACAATTGGAAACAACTACATCTGTATCTTCCTAAGAATTACATGGTATTGCCCAGCTGCAGTACCACGGAAAAATATATTTATTTACCTTAACCCAAATAACAATTTTAATGCTTATTGCTCGTGTTACAGTTACACACTCCGCATTAGCTCTTTTGGGGTTCCTGTCCTTTTGTCTATACAAAACGATTTTTCAAGCTGTGCTTTTTTTGCAGGAAATCTTTGGGATTCAGCAGTGACCTGGGGCAAGAATACTTCACCATATAAATGAATGGACTAATACTGAACAAACGAACTGACTAAACATGCCTAGCGTTACACATGCACTAAGTATATTTCTGCTCTACCCTTTGCATTTCCATTATAACCATAAAAACCGACAGACCGTTCTCATGTATCGTTTACCGTATTAGAGCTCCATTGTGAGTCATAATGACTAATAATGTATGTTACTCTGTGCACACAAGCACGCGTGTTTTGGTTGCTGGAAAAGTCTTAAGCAGACAACACGAAGTGCGCTGCCCCAGAAATGCCATCGAAAGAAAATAATCACGGCCACAGCGTGTGACAAGAGGGCTGAAAGCTTTTTTTTTTTTTTTTTTTTTTAATCAGATACCTGTGTTTTGAATTTAGAAGTAAATTGGGACATGTCATTCCCTAGACCCAATGAATGTGGCCACAATAACAACAATGCCTCTCAGAAAGGCTTTTTAGCAATTCCTGCTTGCTCTCCATAGCATGAGGAATCCAAAAAAAAGCTCTTGTTACAGTAGGCCAAAAAGAGGACGGGGAATCAGAGCGCTTAAAACAGGAGAAAGAGATGACAAGGTGATAAATAGACAAGAATCCCACCTGGCTGCCTTACTCAGGAACAGGGACACAATTTCCCATTTTTCTGTGCTGCAGGTCAGTACAGGGGAAGAGGGAGGAGGACAGCCTCCTTCACATATGCCACGGCCAGAAAGCTGTAGGTACTCTAAGTGTGGGCAGGGTTGGCCCATGGCTTTCTCCACACAGCTGCCAGTGGAGATGAATTCTTGCTGCACAAGTAATGAAAATTTGAACCTTCGTTCCTTCTATACATTTACTAAAAAAACATCTCTTTCTCCTTTCCACTGAAGCATGAATTTAATTCTCTTATGGTACAGTTTTTTTTTCTATATTATTATTTTATGGGACAGTATTCAGCCCTTTACGACTTAAGTGCCAGAAGAATTGAAATCAATTCTTACATACCACATTATGTTTAACACCATTCTAAAATTTAACAAAAGTGTAACTTGAATACTACAGAATACTACAAAGTAAGATGCAGCATTTTCCTTTTAACATGTATATATCCATGATATCAAGACATTTGACAGTTTCAAGGAGCAACAAGAGGATGACATGGTCAATGTTGGAAACTGTTTATCCCATTTTTCACAAGGTGATTTTAGTGAGTTCTGTGCTTTTGTTTTCCTTATTCCTGCACTTCTGGGGTGCTTTTGTTTTTCCTTTACCAATTTCACCTCTGTCTCCAATTAAAAAATAAATTTTGTCTTGATCATCGTAGGAAAAATTTCTTCTCAGGAAGAGTGGTGAGGTATTGGAAAAGGCTGCCCAGAGAGGTGGAGCAGTCACTGTCTCTGAAAGTTTTCAAGAAAAGGGCGGATGTGGCACTTAGGGACATGGTTTAGTGGGCACCGTGGGGACGGTCTGATGGTTCCACTAGATGATCTCAGAGGTCTTTTCTAACCTTTATGAATCTATGATTCTATGATCTTGATGCTTGGCAACTTTTCTTCTCCATTATCTTTTGCTGGATGCTAACTCAGATGTGAAACAATTTTACTTGTGTTCCTAAGTTACATGAATTGCTTAAAATGTCACATTACTCTTGTTACTGGATATCTTCCCAACATCAAAAGCCTTCTCCATCAACTACAGATAAATCTGCATCAAAAGAGCTGTAACTCCAGATGAAACCAATTTACTAGAGCCACGCTATATATATATATATATATATAGTTAACAATGCTTTAATAAGAAGTAGCTGAATCAAACTCAATTTTAGATTTGTGCTATGAGAGACAATTCAAATTGAACCACAGGCTCTCAGTACATGCCATACTGGAGAGTGGCATCCTTTACATAAATGCTCACCAGGTGCACTGACCCCACACTGCTTTACTACCCCATCCTATAACAGCTTCATTTTAGAGCAGACCACCAGGTCAGGACAGGAGCAACCAAAACACACAGAGCTATGCTCAGCTTTATCAGGGGATTGCTGTCAGTATCTAAAACAAAAGGGATATTCACCCTTTATGCCTTTATAGAGCTCCTGTCTATTCTGATACCACTACCCATGGGGATTTTCAGATGCTTTGAAGCTAGGCTGCTCCCTGCTACACACACCTACGAATACTTTCCTCTCTCCTCCCCCAGGCTAATTTCATCATTCCTCTGATCAGTCTCTGTGCACTAGGAAGTGAAGTGAAACCACTGGGCCCTGAAGGCTCATCCAACCCCAGAACACAACTTCCCAATGTGACTGCCCAGAGTCCTCCTGCGAGCCACTGGTCTACAACTGGGAGACTCGGATCTCCCTTGGAGCTCTCTGTTTGGAGCCAAGGTACTGCTCTCAGTACTCAAAATGCCATTTCTCATCTGGAAATCTTTAGTTTTTCTCTTTAGTTCAGAGGCATAGCTATGCTGAAGCCTGCTTTAGAACTCTTTTTATCACGTTAAGGAGAGAAAAAGAAAGAAACCGCTTGTGAAAAAATTACATTTGCAGTTTAAATGCATTACCCTACTTTAATTTCAGAAAAGGGTCTTTCTTGGCAGTACCATGCTGAAGTATTTGAAATGCATTAACACTTCGGCAGATGCTCAGAATCAAGCAACTTAATAGGCATCAACTTTTTTCAAATAATTGCAAAGCTTCGATTTAGCCTTTTGCATACCTTGCATAGTTAATTACCTAGGCTTTAATGTTTACATGCAATGAGAGTATCTACAGCTATAAACTACATAATTTATAATTGATGTAAATGGGTGTTATTATGTCAATTAGGCAGCTGTGTCCTCCACCTTCTCAGTAAACAGAAATGAGTGATAAACCCAGTTTGCAGGGAGAGACCCTCTCCTCTTGCTAACAGATAAAAATAAATTACCCAGGTAGACCAGGTTGTCCAATTGTTCTCTGGTGAGGTGGATGTTATACGTGGGCCCTCTCTTCTGACCTGTTGACTGCAGCAAATGGTCAATCTCGTCACGCACCGCTGCGAGAGCTTCTGGGTGCCGCAGCAGATAATACATGGCCCAGAATGTAGCTGGAATCGTGTTTCCCACAGAGGCCCACAGGAAGGCAAAATGATGTGCTGGGAGAAAATAAGTGAAAAGGAAGATTAATAGCGTTTATTACACTGATTAGATTTGCAGTGTGCTAATTAAAAGATGTTAGGACACAGACCCAGCCAAGGATCAGTGAATGCTAATGAGGACCAATAGGCTTCTGAAGTCTAATTTTCTGCTTAATGAGAATAGTTTGAAATGTAATGTCGGGGGGGTGGGGGGAATAAGGGGAGTAAATGCAGCTCAGTTATAATCTTTCTCATTATCACCATTAAGTATCTTGTTTTACCACCTCAGCACAAAAAAAAAATCAATTATCATAGAGGGTTGTTTCAGAGTAAAACATTTTATCATTAGCCAATTAGAAAGAACATAAAAAAATTTCAAGGTCGCCATTTTGCCTTTTTATTTCAAAGGTCTATAGTAAATTATTTTATTTTAGACAAGCTATCATTCATAAGTTTCCTACCTGCTTTGTCATAATCTCCAAGCAGCTCATATTTCTCAAATATATCTTGTCTGGCTTGGACCACTTTTGACCCTCCCAGCCATTTTGTCATGTTCTGAAGTAAAAAATGATGTATAAGCTCCTTCCGAACCTTCTTGGTAGCTCCTAGCAACTCAATTGGTATGTTTGCAGCTAAATAGGGAAAGCTGGCATCAAACTTGATAAATTTGTCTCTGATTTCACTAATAACTTTGCGGCCATCTGCAGCAGGAACTCTTCCATATAGTGTTACAAAACTGGCTTCAAACATTACAGAGCAGCAGAATTTGTACATTTTTTCTGTTTCCCAATCTGTTGCTTGTGAGCATTTCCATTCAAATATATCCTGGAGATTTTTCATCATGTGGTCAGAAATTATTTCCAAAGGCTTGCCTTGTAGATACTGGTAGATTCTGTGCAGGTTTTCCTTGAGATCAGGGAATTTTACATTTGACAAGGCTGGGTAGTCAAAAGTTTTGGAAGCCATCTTATCAGCAAATTCATGGAACTCAAGTTGTTTGCTATTTCGGATGACGTAAACATATTGAAACGGGTCCATGATAAAGGTAATATATCTGCCTGAATAGAAGAAAAGAAAAAACAGAGACACGTGGCTTTATACTCTGATGCTTTCAGAGGCAGTAACTGAAAATAAGTACCATCAACATCTGGAAGAAGAACACCAAGAAAACTGCCAAAGAAAAGATCTGTGAAGAGATCTGCAAAGAAAAAAAAAAAAGAAAGAAAAAAAAAGGAAGATAAAACATATTGTATTTAGATTTGGAAGAAAACACAATACTTACTCTCCTCGTCGGGATTTCACCTGCGTGTACTTTCACAGCACTTCTAAAATCAGCATGAAGACACATTTCAATTGTGGACCGATCTACTGGTTTTGGAAACAATAGGGTGTGACCTGCAATTATGGCACTTTGGAATAAATCAGTTACTATCCTTGTATGATTTATGAAATGTAATGTGGGATCATAGCAGCATTGTATTTTTTTTTTTTATAGCAGTAAGAGATTTCATATTTCATCTGCATAGAGGAAAGTGGATGAGGGAGGCTGAAGTGGAAAACTTTGTTACCTACGCAGATATTCTTCAAGGAGGTGACATCTAGACTCAAAATCTGCTGGCAAAAGCTTTAATTGCATGTTGTAAAACCCCAACATTTAAAGCCACATCTGCCTTTTCCTTTAATGGTGTCTCAACTTTTTTTTTTGCTAAGAAGTTGCTTAGTATCAGTAAAACGACCACAATGGAATCTGACTTTGAAGCCCTGGCTTACAAAGGAGGATCTTATTCTCACTGTGCTTGCCATTATGGGGTACACACCGACCTGGCACGGTCATTCATTGTGTCAGAGTGCATGGAAAACTTTCTGGCCTTCTTGATGCACCTGAGGAGCTCTACCGCAGGTCCTCCAGCTTTGGATGCTAAGGTGCAGCACTGCAGTGGTACGATGACTTTTGAAGTTGCCTATACAAGAAAAAAAATCTAAAATTTCCCCCAAGTTTAAAGTCAACTAATAAAGAACATTTTGGTGAACTATCATGAATCAAAATGCTAATACTCCCAAAGCTCAACTAAATCTTAACTCTTTATGGGTGATTTCCATGTTAAGTCTAGATTTAGAGCTCTAGATTCTTAACTTGCAGGGACAAGTGCATTAGGGACAAAAGGTACCCATTAAAATGCACACATTCTTTGTGAAATATCCTAGCTATATACCCAGAAAACATCACAGCTTATCATACTTACAATCTAATTCTGTCTTACTAGAGGAACAAATCTCCTTTGATTTTAATGGGAACGCTACATGCTTAACTGAGGGCCAAATTTGGCTCTGTGACAGATGTCCTGAGATAAAGTAGTCACTACCACTAAAAATGTCAACAAGTATCCATGGTTACCATGTAGTGATATTTGAATGATCATAGTTATTCCATATCCTGACTTGCACACACACACCCTGCTCTGTGGCAAAGATGGGTGCACCCTGGACTTTCTTTGCAATAATAACCAGCTGGTGAAATTTTCATCCCATTTACATCCCCTGCAATCCCAGTGAAACAAAGGAAACACGAGGGATAAATCAAGATAGAATCTGACTCCCTTCTTCTCAACAATGTGTGAGTGTGTGTCAGGTTTCTGAGGTACTCATGTAGTTTGCTTTACTGTAACATAACAAACTACAGATATAAATCAATTTTGAAGAGCAAGAAATCAGCCTGATAAAGAGATCCTCAATTCCCAGTCCTCTTTCCTGACCATTTCTTCCTTTCCAAGCCACTTATGAATTTTTAGCCCCTTAATTTTTTTAACCCTTGCAGGATCTTCCCAAGCTTTTGCGAAGAGTCCCAGCATTGCTCTCCCTGCACTCCTCTCACCCCAGCTTTCTCACAATTGCACACTCTTCACTGAGGCCACCATCTTTGTGATCAAAGCTTGGAAAGAATGCCCACTGGAGTGATTTTTAATAAATAGACTTGGAGTGTTATTAACCCTAAAGATGAAAGCTGGCTTCCTAACTTTGCGTTTACAGGGTAAACAATTTAAGTTAAGATTTTTAATTAATATTAATTTAAACCATCTGTCCACCATCTGCTTATTTCTGATGCAAAATATGAGTTTCTTTGTGATCTTTAATCAGACTCTTAGCAAACACACATCAATTCTTATCATTTTTAAGCAAGAAAATAATTTTCAGCAAATGGGTTTTCAGACAAACAAACTATTTTAGCAATAATTTTAAATCAAAATTCCCTCAACACTAGCACATACTTCAGAAAGGAAAATCTCTGACAAACAGAATAGCACAGACCCTTATTTTTATTATTCTCATCAGGTTCCTGGTAGCAAAAAGTAAGTATATACCAAAATATAATTCATTTTGTAGAATCAGCTTGGGCTCCAGAGCACAGCATTGCAAGTTGGCGATATATATAAACACACAAAACAAAATACTTTGTTACTGTAATTATGCAATGTCTCTATAGTCAGAACAGTGGAACCCCTCTATAACAAAGGCAGCTTGCGAAGGTACGCCACAGAGGATCCACAGAATCACAGAATCACAGAATGGCCAGGGTTGGAAGGGACCTCAAGGATCATGAACCTTCAACCCCCCTGCCCACATGCAGGGCCACCAAACTCCCCATTTAATACTAGACCAGCTAATACTAGACCAGGCTGCCCAGGGCCCCATCCAATCTGGCTTTGAACATCTCCAGGGACGGGGCATCCACAACCTCTCTGGGCAGCCTGTTCCAGCACCTCACCACTCTCACAGTAAAGAACTTCTCCCTGACATCTAACCTAAATCTTCCTTCCCTCAACTTAAAACCATTTCCTAATTTTAGATCTCTTTGTTAAAAAAAAGACTAAAATGTAGAATTAATTAACTGCAGTTACAAAGTTATTGTTGCAAGAGTACGGGCACTTTCAGCCATTAATATCATGCCCTGCACACAGATGCAGCACCACGGGTTTGCCCCAGTGCCTCCCACCCAGTAAGATACTGATGACAATTACAAACTCATGCCCCAACACCTCCCCTGCCCTAAGCAGCCTTTGAGGAAACTTAACAGCAACCAACCAAACTTTCTGACTTCAATATACCATTTTGAGTTTTTTGAGCATCACTACTGCCATGAATTTTGCTTTTCAGATAATGTTCAGATAATTTTGTTTCTGCCACTGAGGTCTCTTCCCACTTAATATCCCTGGTGGTGTAAAATACCAACAAATGCAGAGCTCTTCCTCAAGATTCTTGTTACTCTGCAGTATTTTAAAATGCAGCTGCCCCTCCCCTCCAATACCATTCCACTGCAGCTAATGCCAAGAACTACCTCCTGCAGTGGTCTTTTCTAAAAAATACTGATGCTCATGATTTTCTATCAGAGTACTGGTAAAGGCAAATGGCAGATCAGCCAAAAGTGGAGGCATGCCACATGCTTACCAAATTAGGAAGCTTTAAATATTGAACATGTTTATAAAGAAACCACTGGGGACAAAGCCTGTCCTTGTTAGAATATAAAAAATTCCTCTGGCACAGAAGAGCAAGTAGACTTGTCCATACAGAAATGTCACACTGAAAATCCCAATACTTTAAGTCACAGAGCTATTTTATTTAGTACAATAGAAACAAGTCAAAATAATAGATGTATACTTGTTTCTATAAAAAGCCCTCTGAGTTATTTTAATATGGATACAGAAAATTTATACTCCTTGTCCAATCCTTCAGTTTGCATTACAACCGTGCTGCAAATAGCCTGGTTATCTCCATTTAGTTTATACACTCTCCTAGAAATAGAAGATTGATGTGGAAAATATGAAAATTGTCAACTTTGGTAAATCTGAGCACAGAAGCCAGTATTTGTATGATAGTTAAGAAATTACTCTAATAATGCATTCCGGAGCTTTTTAATGCTAATGATGAAAGACAAGCGTTTCATATGCCATATAATGATGGATGTTATTTCAGTAATGCTTGCAGCAGACTTCAGCTTTGTAAGTTCACGAAAATTACCTTTTGCCTAAGACAGAAAAATGTGGTACGTTACTGTAGGCGTGTCATGATTTAAAAGAAAAGAATGACTTATTAGCAGAATTAAAAAAGGCCACATGTGCTCAGCAAAAGCACCGAAAGACAGATTACTTTATTAAGATTTGAATCAGACAGTCTCATAGATGGCACTGCAATGCCCACTGTCATTTCTAATAACATATCAGGAAAAGGAGACAAAGTTTAGGGCTGGGAACCTGTGACAAAACTGCTTCAAGACTGTTAAGTTCTTACCTAGCTGTCTGCCTACGCTGCTGATCCTTAGCAAGCAGAAAGGCTGGGCCAGGAAGTACTACCATCTAAAAACAGCAGACTCGGGAGCTTTCTCTCTCATCCCTTCCTTCTTCTTTTCTTTTCTCTCCCTCTCTTATTCTTTTCTGAAGACTATCGCTTTTACGTAATCGTCCTCTTATTAGGAAGATTCTGCTGAACTGCTGACAATGATGTACAGTAGTGCTTCGCCGGTATGACGTTTGGGGAAAACGATTCTGCTGCACCACCACACAAAACCAATTAGAGAACTATTTTCTGCGACAGGTCAGGAATTTACATTGTTTCTCATAGAAAGATGTGCTTTTTAATTTCTTTATTAAAATGACATCCACGTCCCTTGCGACTTTTAGGTATGACAATCATTTGCTCATCACATGGGAAACTACAATCAGCGAAATCGCATTACCGGTACGGGGCAATGCCAGAAACTCCAAGCATCGTTCCACATTTTCCAAATGAACTACTTTGAGAACCAATAATTAGAACAATACATATTGATAGAATTTGTTGACAGGACCTGTAGTCACTCACCAGGGGGGTAAAGCAATGATAGTACATACACAGCCGGCTACGTTATGTTTGCTGAGCATACAAACATCATCTTTGTCAAATCAAAGAGATGCACAGAAAGCCTGTACGTCTCAATATCAAGACAGCATACAAGCTACTAACTAGCTTCGTCTTCCCTTCTGAGTTGTGGCTGACAGGCTGTTTCTGCTTAGTGAAGTCCTGATGGTCAGTATTTTTAGACTGGAAAAAAGAGAAGTAAAGATAGCATCTCCGATACGACCAATTCACAGAATCAAAGATTTCTCTGTGTAAGGTTGAAATGACATCCATAACTCACTCTATTTGCTTTAACCTGCATCAACGAAGGTTTCCTCAGAATACCTAAACATAGGGAGATTAGTAGAAAAGGAATTCCGTTTATTGTGCGAACAGAAATTAGTTAAACTAAATTACCTTCACAGATTGGTTAAAGACAGAAATCTCTAAATACATTCTTAAATAAAACAATAAAAATAAAAAAATATTTAACACATTATGGATTCTCAAGCGTGACTGTATTTGCTTTTGTAAATGCACGGAGAGTCTTTCAATAATTATTAATTTTGACTCATAAGAAGCCATTACTGTGTATAGTATGAATGTACACCAACAATAAAAAAGCCGATTTTTCACAAAAAAGTTAGTCTTGTAGATGAACTCATTTTCAAGATGCAGAAATATCTGAACACACCAGTTTCCAAAGGAAAAAAAACACACAAATGAATAAGAAAAGCATAGTTAACAGCCGTAAAAATACCCTTCTAAAAGACAAAGAACACAATAAGAGGGAGTAAAAATTTATTACTTACACATACTGCATGTAATTTGCTTGATTTTTGAAGGAAAAAAAATGTATTGCAAAATATAAATTAAATGGAAAACTAAAAATGTCACCGTCAAAAAATTACAACGCAAACTTTATACTTTTGAAACTCTTTAAAAATACAAGGATAGCTAGAAGTGGGGTAGAGGACTCTGAAATAATAATTGATGCAACTATAAAACAGATCATTTGAACAAGGATCTCAACACTGAGGAGGGGTAAAAGCTCCATTCTACTGACCCTGTCAGATAAGAGTTTATCTTTTTCTGAACAAAGGAAACTACTTAAGTTGATTTTAGTAAAAAGTGTGTGTGTGCGTATACACACAGGTATATATGTAAATTTATATATTTAGGTTTCATTCAGGAATCCAGTTCCCTTCTGTGCTTCCCTTATGCTTTTAAGCATCTACATGAAATCACTCAAATGTCTGTATTCAAGCTAGTGTAGTAAAACAGCTATAAATACAGAAAGCAGCAAGGTTGTATCATACTTTATTATATTCTTATTTTCAGCAAGCACGATCAGAGTAAGAGACTGGCAATGGGAAGTTTCTCTGTTCTAGTCCTGATTGTATCACTGAGTCAATGTGTCATTCATTCCCTTGTGTTCCTGTCAACCAGTTGTAAAACGTGTGAGAACATATCCTGCACTTTTTTTCTAAAGTGCTTTCTAAATTTAACCTGATATTTTTTCTGTGCAGTGTCAAGATGATGTTAGTTCTGCCTTCCCTAGGAAAAAAACAATACACATTTAGATGTGTTCCTACATTAAATGTCTACAAATTCTATTGATATGCATGTATACCTACAGCTATGTACAAATGCACATACTCATAATTAAATCCTGGGGATACTTATGACATTATAATACATTTGAATTTAACATATTGTGCCCTGTGCTACAGAGGAATGTTTTTAGTTATGTAAGATTCTAAAGTAAACATATGAATCGCTATTTAACATCACTGATGGAAAAATCAAGAGAATTACTAAAACATTTCTCACCAGCAATATGTACAGTGAAAATATCTCCAAGTTTCTTTTGCTGATCCAGCAAGAATTTGAAAGCATCTTTTCTAAAAAGCAGAGCCTTCCCCAGGTAAGGAATCCAGCCATTTATTAGTGGGGGCTCTCCAGTCTTCCTGTTAAAAACATAAAAAAAAAAAATTATCAGAAATGAGCTTTGGCGAGAGGGCAACTCATCTTTATATCTATTTATATATCACAGTTAGACCTAACATCTACGCAATGTATGATACATTGTACAGAAAGTTCTTCAGATACAACGGCAGGTTAAGTCTAATCACACCTCTGAGCACAAAAGGCTCTGTGCGGTGATTATGAAAAATAAGAGGGAGAAGTTGAGACACGTTTAACTACAGGTTGTCCAGTTATTACCATAAAGTTATGAGCACGGAAAAATTACATACTGACGAAAATCTCAGAGAGAGGAGTCCTCTCATTTTCAATATTTTGCATGTCAAAGAGAGGCGTATCAGAAGGCATTTATGACAGATTTAGGTAAATAGGACGCTGACGTAACACACAAAACAAATAGCTTTACAGATAAGGTTTTAAGAATTCCTGTTTACCAGCATACAAAACAGCTACCGCTCTAACTATGTATCTTTAACATATAGAATAATAATAGAGGCTGAACATTCACCGTAATAAATCTCAGTCTCTGTATATTTATAGTCTGCTAAGCTAGAAACCTGCATTTTAAGATGAAATTCTAGATAACTGTATTTGTAACCCAGCCTGAACAAGCAGCCACGCTGTGTTGGTTATGTTTGCAGAACAGCGTAAAATACCTTTCAAGATTCTATTAAGTTGTATTTTCCCTTGCAAAGGAAAAGAGGTTCACGCTGTCCTAATCCTAACTGCAAGTAGATGTCTTTCCTCCATGCTGGTCTTTACTTGCTTCAATCTGATTTACAACAAAGAAACATAAAGCATGCTTGCTCTGGAAAGGATTTAAACAAATATTCACGAACAACTCTGTTGCTACATCCCATCTGTGAAGGTGACTTATACTACATGCAGAACAACTCATTCTGATTAAACAAGATATTTACTAGCTCGGATCTAATCAAAGATCAAGGGATCACAAGCTTTACTACTATCATACACAGCATGGATTTTTGTGTAGCTGGATTAACCCTATCATAGTCACATTCTCCCGTGAGCTGCTCACACAGAAATAAAACAAAACGTAAACATGATATGTTGAACTTACATTTTCTATTTTTCTAATTAAAACTTTCCAAGGATCAAATTACAAGCCTGTGATTTGCACTCCTACTGCAAAAAGTTGTTACAAATTCAGTTAAAGATGAACAGATGCAGCCAAACCACACTGCACGCCTTGAGCTCCTTCTGTTTCACTGGCTACTAATTACAGATGTTGGTTTTCCAGAAAATCATTTTGCAAACATTCTTGCAACAACCAGAAAAATTTACATCCCACACATTTGCACTGCTGTTTTTTTTTGTTTGTTTGTTTCTTGGAGTTCTGAGGGTTGGGGTTTTGTTGTTTGCTTTGTGGTGGTTTCTTTATTGTGGGGAAGATGCACCCTTTCTTTTTCGTATCTTGCATAAGTCAACGTGCTATGCATCCTCTCACAGGCACTTAACCCCATGATTTACTACAGTGGGGCAGCAAACTTTGTACTGCTTAATTCTGTGCTCGGTATAGACAAGACAAGAACTAATCTGAGATTACATGAGAGGGATCACCAGCCCTGGAAGTGTAGCAGCCCACTCGATATCCTTAATTATCCCCTCAAAGCCTGTAACAAATCTGGATGATTTACCAATTTTTCCCCCCGACTATGCAGTCCCACCAGTGGTCTGCTTTCCTCTCCTGGGTGACAACCCATTCGTAGCCCTGTGACAGATATTTAGATAGGCTTTTTGTCATATTCTAATTTAACGCATCTCATTTCCCACTCCACGTTCTGTCAGTCGGTCAAAAGCTGTATTCTTCACCAGCTTTCCGCCGGGTAAAGAGGACGCAGCTCAGAGATCCAGGGGGAAATTAACTTAATGCTCCAAGTCCGTGGGATCACATCAGGGAGACATTTTGCTATCGCCAAGACGTGAGGGTCATCGTTCGCTTCAGCCGCGTTCAGCTCAGCGGCGATGAGCTTAGCGCCGTTAAACACCGCGGCTGGGCTCCGTGTGCTTCGCAGGGAAATGCAGCACCGCTTCAACTTACGACCCATAGCAGGCTGCTCACAGAAATGCGTCTTCATTTCCATCTTCACTGCTCTTTGGGAGACGGAGGTCATCTTAATGACTTATAGTCCGCCAAGACACACACAGCGCAGGTTTTCCTGCTCCCCCAGACATGCTTCACTGCACACACATTCAGGCAGTGCTGCTCACTTTACCTGAGCTGCCTGAAACCTGTGCTCAAAACTCTGTACAGGCTTTAGGGTGCTGCACTGCTTTCCCAGCAATTGGTCTGAACCACCAACAAAGCCCACGCAAACTTTTCCCCGTCAATTAAATTTGTTCACATACTTTAACTTAGGGCTCATGCTTCACAGCCTTTAAAAATGTGATAGTTAGACCAACAAATGTTAAAAAATGTTAAAAAAAAAAAAGTTACCACTTTCTCACGGCATAATTTTTTTTGTATCAAACGTAACACATATCTGAGTAAAAAAAAAAAAAAAAAAGAAACGTGAAGTGTTTTGATGGCAATTTAATATTGCAGCTTTTTAAATTCAAGCATTGAGAACTTCCTACCTGACAGTCCTATGCACGACGGCACTCACATCTAGTTTAACCACTTAAATCTTAATTCGCCTAACACACTTAGTATCTCGTAATATTTACTCCATGTTCCATTTATTTTATTTTATTTTATTTTATTTTTTCCTGCATATTGGCTTATTTTTGCATAAATACAAAGTATTTGTATGTATATTTATTCTTTCATGAGAAGTCCATTTGAAGTCAGTAAAACTTAATGGTCAGATTTCTCACACATGACTGAATTTTACAAATAAAGCATCAGCAACACACTTACTGTAAAATCTAGAAGTAGGAAGATCACTTAACAAGTGAAGGGAAAGCAGCGCAGCTGTATCATCCACCATTGGTAAATGGATGACTCCAAATGGCATTCTGCAAAAAATCATCCGGCTACAAATATGGCATATAGATACACTGAACAGATTGATATCTGCAATTTATCTTTGCTTTTATTTGAAAAGATACTTCCTCGTTAGCAAATAATAAAGTTGTAATCCTACTCAATCAAAGAAGTGAAGGTTTGGAGTTTGTTTACGGTTTCCTTAAGAGATATATTTGAGCTCACTTAAAAAAATTAAGTCACTAATTCAGGTATGATTATTTAGTTAAGAAGCTGAAGCAGCACAAATAATGTGAATATTGTGTCTATGCTGCAGTGCTTAAATAAAAAGGAAGAAAAATGGGCTGCAACATTAATTATGTGAAAAATAGATGAAAATATTTATTTTTTATCCCAAAGTTCTATAAATATTATTTTCCATTAGCAAAAGTGAATTATTTGGGAAATCCCAGTAAAGTCATTATTTCTGAAGCTCTCCGACTATTAACACATAATTTTTTTTATAATTCTTCAAGAAAAAAATATAAAGATTGACAAGAAAACAGGCCTTGCTAACATTTATCTCTAGCAGAAATGCTATTGCTTATAGAAGTATGCAGGACTATTCTTTAGCTGGTTACATCACCCTAGCTCCTGTGCAGTGCAGGGTATTGGATCAGTGTAAATGAGAGAAGAATCTTTCACTCATTATTTGTATTCCAAAGGAGCAGATGCCTTCCAAATTATGCAAAACTCCACAGAGCATCTAGTACTACAGCAGATGAACAGGTTAATTTTTCTCTTTGCACATAATAAATCATAAGTGCTTTAACACCCATAGTCGCATTTCATGAACATAAACCTTCTGTTTAATAATGTCTGTTTACAACTAGAATCAGACATACAGTAATCTCTTGCCTGGGATAAACATTAATCCAGATCTGTCTAGAAAAATTATACAATTCATTACCATAAGTAATCTCTATTGTGCCCTGTGCTTAACCTTCCTCTTTTTTCCTGTTCTATAATCTTGCAAATCCACTGGTGGTGTATGATTGGCATCTGGTGCGAGCGCAGCCAACGCTGCACAAAGAACAACTGAAAAAGCCATACATGGCAATGTCACTCAGTGGGGTACTGCTGCTTCACTGCAACTTTCACCAGCGGGTGAAAGAATCCTCAAGCTAGGGAGAAAAAGGGCCCAGAAAAGACTGGATACTATCATTTGCCACAGAGGGGCCATTTTCGCTTTCTAAATCATTACCACCCACAAAAATAAAAGGTGTTGGTCTGATTTCCCCGTAGCACTTTTGGTCCAACTGCCACATTCTGTGTCAATACTGGAACAGACCATGCTGAGGGACCTCAAGGAATGGAAATGTATGGGTGCAGGAGTAGAACAAAAGCTATTATGAACATGTCAGAGCAGTCTGAGATTATTCACAGGCTCGATCACAATATTTAAGCAACAAGACATGACAGACAGTGTCTTTCCAGGGGCTTATGAGCACTCTAACAGTGAGGAAAAGAATGAGGCCAAAGGCTTCAACCCCAACAAAGGTAATCCCCAGAAATGTGGTGTCTGGAGTGTCTTGTTGTATTATAAAAGAGAGACACGGGAAACTTAGGACAGGAGAAAGCCAGCAAGTCTATCTTTCTTTCTTTCTTTCTTTCTTTTTTTCTTTTTTTTTTTACATTTAGCAGTTAGTTTCTCCCAAACCTTTTCACAGCATTAGGTGTTCTGCTTCTATGAGGACAAAAAAAACCCCCACATGTTCCTTCAAACATTTGATCACAACAAAAATTTTTCACACATACAAAATTACGTACGTCTTAATTACCTCATCAAAATTATTTGCCTCAGTGATACCCTGGAATCCTAAGTTTTCTAGGCTGAATACATGTAATATTAAAAAGTACTTTCTGCAGAATTAGATGGACACGAGCTTTGGTAATACAGTCTTTCACCTTTGAATTCCTTGCTTGAGCACTTCTTACAGAGGTAAGGATCAGCTGTTGCTCCTACTTGATCAATATTTGCAGATTTGTGTAAGCAAATGGATGCACTGGGCTGTAGTTTGGCAGGGTGACACGGACACGGATGGACTCTATGAAGAAGCTGACTCCTCACACATGGAAATAAAAAGCACGCTGCCCACTGCCTGTACCTTCGTCTAGGTAAAGTGCAGATAACTTCCTCTTTTCTGGGAGGATGAAGATCACTCCTAACGAAGAGGAAAAGAGCCCAAGAGGGGATGAATCTCTTGCTGTCCCCTGTTACAGCTAACCCAGGACAGAGCCCTCTCCATGGCTGTAGCGCTCAATGCCACCCAGTGCAACGCCTGCTTGATGTGCTGTGACAGCATGCCAACAAGGGGAGAACACAGGATGACTTTGCAATGTTATTCACATAATTTCAGCTTAAAAAATGTCATAAAACAATGGCTACACCTGGAAAATATATCTGTGAGCATATCAAAGAAAAATTTTGTCTACTTTTCCAAAAAACCATGCTGATGAAAACCAACCAGTGAATATTTATTGTGACTTTTTTTTTTCTCCATGCAGAAAAATGCAATCTTTTTACTGACAGATTTTTTTTTTTTTTTTTTTTTTTGCAAAAAGTTCTGTTGTTTTTTTTTTTTAACT